>JASANA010000611.1:0-15358 GCA_030248095.1 Ptycholaimellus sp. GST1_10
CAACTCTCACTCTACTTCAACAATCCCTTCCAACTCAGTCACCAAAACAAAGCAAGGCAGAGAATGGTGTTGAGCAAGTCCGGATGCCCAAAGGCGGGAGTTAGGGAGGGTTATGGGGTTGGGACTAAATGATGAGGTTAGGTTAGATGGTGGACAAAACAACCACACTCGAGCTACCATGTAGTATGGCCACCCTCTCGGGCACCACACCGTCCTGGAGTACCCTTGTAGGAGAAGAAGGAGACGTTAGAGTTTATGCGGAATGTGAAGCTGAAGCAAGAGTGCAGACTGATGGCATGATGGTGAAATGGGGAGTTTAAGTAGGAGAAGGTGGTGTGCACACAGGGGCGAGACAAGATGGCGGCGTCGGAGGGAGGGGGTTTGCAGGGAAGGGGAGCGAGGGGCGATGTGAAGGGAAGGAATGGAATGCTAGCGTGGGAGGACATGAAGTAGGGTCGGGATGAAAAGGTTTTGAATGCCACGGACTTAGTTGTCACACTACGATGCCATAAAATGGAATTTTGAAGATTGACCAAAACATGAAGTTTTCTCAAAATTTTAAGTCTACGTGTGAATATTAAACTTTGCCATCGTATTTCTCATGGAATTTTGGTCCAGAAACTGCCTTTTATAGCATAGGGCCAATTCGTAACCTGTCCGCACACCTTGGATAAGTTTTACGTATATAAACTAAAACCCAGCCATTTTTTGTGCTATGTACTTACTTAAGGCTTAGGGTGATTAGCTTGCAAAAGGAAATTGAGCAGTACTGTCTTCCTGAAGAGCAGAAAGTTTTTAGCATGAAAATTTTACACTAGCTAAATTGCCCCATGTTATAACATAGGGCATATTTTTGGTGATCGTCATGTTTGGGTCTATAGCTCATCTGGCTCATACCTAAGTGGCAATTCTAAAGGCAGTTTCTGGACCAAAATTTCATGAGAAATACGATGGCAAAGTTTAATATTCACACGTAGACTTAAAATTTTGAGAAAACTTCATGTTTTGGTTAATCTTCAAAATTCCATTTTATGGCATTGATTAGGTTTTTAGATAAAATAACAAAATTTTTGACCGCGGAGCGGCCCGAAGGGCCGCTCCGCGGTCTATAGAGGTTACTGAACTTTTGTCCTCATGTGTATGTATATATATATATCTGGAAATGCTGGGAACGGGCGAATTCTCAACGGATTGGGACACACTTTTTTTTTCCTGAAAGGTAATGCAATTTTAGGAAGATCTGGAGGGGTAGACCTGGTTTCCGAGCATATGAAACATTACTTATTTGGGTAGAAAGGTTTAAACATTGCAATATACAGTTTTTGCGCTGTAGCACCTGTAAACTTGAGAATTGCACAGACAACTTGAGTTTTTTTGTTCACAAGTCGTATATAACGATTCCAAATCTGTGCTTACTTTTGAAAATCATTGAAAAACCACAGACTTACTTTCTTGAGTGACAAACTTTCACGCATGGCAATGTCATCAATAATTAGTAACACCTGAACGGCTAAGAATTGCACTAAAGACTTGAGTTTTTTTGTTCACAAGTCGTATTTAGCGATTCCAAATCTGTGCTTACTTTTAAAAATGGTTGAGAAACCACAGACTTACTTTCTTGAGTGACTAACTTTCATGCACGACAATGTCATCATTAATCAGTAACATCTGAATGGCTAAGAATTGAACAGAGGACTTGAGTTTTTTTGTTCACAAGTCATATATAGCGATTCCAAATATGTGCTTACTTTCAAAAATGGTTGAGAAACCACAGACTTGCTCTTAGCACTGACAAAATTCCATGCATTCATATTGTAAGCGTAGAGGTGGTGCGCTCCGCGGTCACCTATTGCGCTTTGCGCCATATACTTGTTGGTCAAAAATCTAAAAACTGCTGGCATAGCTGTATGCAACTAATGTAGTCGAATCGATCGATACCCATTTTGGGTACTTTTGGTATAAAAATGGGTCTGAAATTTGAGTTTTACGAGGAAAATCGCCAAAAACTCAAATTTTGCGACCTCTATGTTTCCAGAGCTGCCCTGACCTGGATATTGAGTTTCGACCCCAAGTATATTTATGAATTTTACTTCCCACATATTGTACTTTTAATTCCCATCATAAAAAAGGGGGGTCAAAAATCCATGGGTCTCCCATTCGTGCTCCTCTCAAAAACCGCCTCTTAAATTTTCAAGTCTGTCAATTTTTAAACTTTTTGCAAATCAGCAATTTAATGTGCTAGATGCCATTTTCAGAGGAATCTGGGTACCGAAATGATTATGAAGAATGAAAACACATCGTTTTGGTTTTCTGGTCATAATTTGTGGCATAAAATTAGGTATAATCACAAATTATAAGCTTTCTACAGAATATATTGATATTGAAATAATTTTTTTTCATGTTTTCATTTTTTCTTTTTTCCTAGGGCGCGACAGCGCCCTAGTTATGAATGGGTGATCGAGTTTTTTTGGACTTTCATGTCATGAGTTTGAGCTCCTCGGGTATTGGTTGAAACCTAGGACATATATATATCAATCAAAAGCTCTAGTTGAGATCTCGATGAACAAAATCGTGAAATTTTGATAAAGGCCCTAGTATTTTAGAAATTTTGAAAAAACCTGCAAAAAATGGCACGAAAAATGTTATCTCATAATTTGAAGTGTTCTCATTTTCGAACAAGAGCGAATTTTAAAAATCTAAGAATTACGTGTTTGAGCAAATTGTTTAAGTTTTCTAATGGTGTTATTTTTGTCATAGGTTCCATGGAGAAATTTCCCAATCAATTCAGGTTTGTGGATGACATTTTGTCGAGTTTTGTGCTCTACCCACTTTGCCTATGTTTCAATGAATCAAACCTGCGCAGTTTTACATGTTCCGTTAATAAATTCCCCTCCCCATCTTTAAATTTATGCTCAGGTTATTCTATATGTTTGATTTACTGTACTAACGCGCTAAGGTTGGCATGCTGGAGCGCTATGAGAGTAAAAATTGAATGCAAGGAACAAAAGTTTACAAAAACACCAAACGATGGATTTTCCCACTAGAATGACTGTTTGAAGCCTTGTTCATGTGGTAAGTAAAAGTTTTCCACATGGCCAAGATCTAGACAAGACTAAAATGCTACAGCATGAACAGCTTATGAAGTACCAATCATCAAAAAGAACTAGACAAGGTTCAACAAAATTGTGATTAATTTTGATTGATTTATGAACTATTTTGAGCAAAAATGTTAACAGGTTCAATTCATTGCTATTTGTCCATCTACAAAATCCACTGATCATTCATAAGCAGGCGGCAATTTTGGCACAAAGAGGATAAAAATTAGTGAAAAAGAAACTAAAAAAGATAACTAGTGAAATAAAATAAAATGGTAAAATGCAATTAAAAGCTATAATGTTAAATCGAATAAGTTTTTCTAAATGTTTAATCATGATGAAATTATAATGTAGTTTGGCATTTGCAATAGGACCAATTTTTGACCGCGGCGCGGCCCGAAGGGCCGCTCCGCGGTCTATAGAGGTTACTAAACTTTTGTCCTGGTATATATATATATATGTATGTATTTCTGGAAATGCTGGGAACGGGCGAATTCTCAACGGATTGGGACAAACTTTTTTTTTCCTGAAAGGTAATGCAATTTTAGGAAGATCTGGAGGGGTGGAACCGGTTTCCGAGCATTTGAAACATTACTTTTTTGGGTAGAAAGGCTTGAAAATTGCAATATAGAGTTTTTGCGCTGTAGCACCTGTAGTCTTGAGAATTGCACAGACAACTTGAGTTTTTTTGTTCACAAGTCGTGTATAACGATTCCAAATCTGTGCTTACTTTTGAAAACGGTTGAGAAACC
Organism: Ptycholaimellus sp. GST1_10; assembly: GCA_030248095.1. Lineage (NCBI taxonomy): Eukaryota > Metazoa > Nematoda > Chromadorea > Chromadorida > Chromadoridae > Ptycholaimellus > Ptycholaimellus sp. GST1_10. The sequence continues at coordinate 3,848 of JASANA010000611.1, forward strand.
ACAGACTTGCCCTCTTGAGTGACAAACTTTCATGCATGACAATAGCATCAATAATTAGTAGCAGCTGAACGGCTGATAAATGAACAGAACACTTGAGTTTTTTTGTTCACAAGTCGTATATAACGATTCCAAATCTGTGCTTACTTTTGAAAATGGTTGAGAAACCACATACTTGCCCTCTTGAGTGACAAACTTTCATGCATGACAATAGCATCAATAATTAGTAGCAGCTGAACGGCTGATAATTGAACAGAAGACTTTGGTTTTTTGATTCACAAGTCGCATATAACGATTCCAAATCTGTGCTTACTTTTGAAAATGGTTGAGAAACCACATACTTTTCCGTTTGAGATGCAATGTTCACTCTCACAGCAGAAATTTTCCTTAATTTATGGTTTTTGCTACATGTGAAGGTGTAAGCGCTCCGCGGTCACCTATTGCGCTTTGCGCCATATACTTGTTTTAAAATTTAATCTGTATCACACGTTAATTTTGACAATTTTTTATTCTTTATGCAGCTTAAAATTAATTTAGTAAGTTTTCAAAAAACTAAACTATGTAAGACAAAACAAAAACTGTTAATAATCTAGGGTGACAGGGTTTCTGCCATAAATTGCCGCCTGCTTATGAATGATCAGTGGATTTTGTAGATGGACAAATAGCAATGAATTGAACCTGTTAACATTTTTGCTCAAAATAGTTCATAAATCAATCAAAATTAATCACAATTTTGTTGAACCTTGTCTAGTTCTTTTTGATGATTGGTACTTCATAAGCTGTTCATGCTGTAGCATTTTAGTCTTGTCATTGTATAATTGGTGGTTTGCAATTAGGGTAAACAGGGTTAGGGTAAACAGCTCACAAAAGGAAATCTGGAAATAAAGAGACCCGGATGGGCAGAATTTTACCTCAGCAGAAATGCTCTATAGGGTAATTATGGAGGTTGGCAAAGAAATGTGATTGCAGGATTTATGGCCTAGCCTATTTGGAAATTTTTTTATGGTTTCTAGACCAAAATTGTACGAGAAAGTCAAAAATGGAAGAAGTTTTTGGCCCTTTCAACGGGAAGTAGGCCAAGGTCATAGGCGGATTGGGGTGATCGTCAAGGCCATAGGCGGATTGGGGTGATTGTCAGCTTTCGTTTGATACCCATAATGTATGGGTTTTTAGTGAAACCGACCAGGAAATTGCAAGTTTTGTCACTTTAACTCAGGAAAACTCAAATTTTCACAAAATTTCGACTTTCCTTTACGTTTGGAGCTGTTGTGTGCCCATTTCTGCATATTTTTCGTCCAAATTTGGTGGAGGTACATAAAAATGTGTGAAGATTCAGAATCTGTAATAACAAAAGGGGGTCAAAAAATTTAGGTCCGCCCCTCTTTGTAGAATTCTGGAGCCTACAAAAAAACGCCTCTTAAGCCAAACATCAGTCAATTTTCGAAAACTTAAAATTTCAAAAAAATGAAAATTAAATTAAATTTCGTTAAATATGAAGTTATTGCCAACTGAAAATTTCATATGTTTAAAAATATTGAAAGAGTAAGATTTTTGTTTATACAAGCGTTTTCTGCATGATTTTACGGTTTTGAGCGCTCTCAAAAACATTAATTTTGGCATAATAAAAAGGGTAAAATTAAAATTAGCTTGACTAACTCAAAAATCTTTCTAAAATTTCTTTTTTCTCCATTAGTTTAGGCCTAGGTCATGGAAGAATTTCTCGTTTGCGCTGAAATGAGACTGGGGTAATTACTTTGCTTGGTGGCTGGCATAGCAATTCCTTTGGGGCAGCTATGAGTTCTTTCAATGTCGAGTGACTAGGGTAAAAGTTTTAGGACTGCCAAGAAAAAGATTACTTCCTGGATGGTCACTGATAAGCTCTTAATACTTTCTAGGATAATTACTTTTTTAACTTTCATGTCCCTACTAATATTTTTTGCTCTAGGCTCAGTGAAATTCCTAAAACACTAGTTTAATTGCAGAGCAAAAAATATGGATGAAACGCCAATTTACGAATATGACTACGGCCTCATTGATGAAGAGTACAGAAATGCAACGAATTTCACCCAGTTTGAAAACCAGTTAGACTTTACAACCTAGAATTAAGACGTAACTGGAACTGCTGCCAAATCGATTTTGAAACTTTGGATCTTGAGTCAAAAATGCAAGGAATATGATGTAATATTTTGAAATCTGCCTGATTTAGGTGTTTGATGCAGCTAAACACCCCTAACTATTTGACCCCTAATTTAGCAGAATAATCGGTTTTGAATACCCAAACATAAACTGATGAAGGAGTGGGTTTGAAGGGAATATGTGCTGGAGGGGCTGTTCTCCTTTCTGCTGCCCACAGTGATGCTGGTGGGTTGTCTGGGCAACGCCCTCACCGTCATCGTCATCACCGCCTCCCGCAAACTACGCGGCTACCTCACCCACGTCTACCTCCGGTTCTACTCTTCCCTCTCCCAACCACTGCTGCCCACAGTGATGCTGGTGGGCTGTCTAGGCAACGCCTTAACCGTCATCGTCATCACCGCCTCCCGCAAACTACGCGGCTACCTCACCCACGTCTACCTCCGGTTCTACTCTTCCCTCTCCCAACCACTGCTGCCCACAGTGATGCTGGTGGGCTGTCTAGGCAACGCCTTAACCGTCATCGTCATCACCGCCTCCCGCAAACTACGCGGCTACCTCACCCACGTCTACCTCCGGTTCTACTCTTCCCTCTCCCAACCACTGCTGCCCACAGTGATGCTGGTGGGCTGTCTAGGCAACGCCTTAACCGTCATCGTCATCACCGCCTCCCGCAAACTACGCGGCTACCTCACCCACGTCTACCTCCGGTTCTACTCTTCCCTCTCCCAACCACTGCTGCCCACAGTGATGCTGGTGGGCTGTCTAGGCAACGCCTTAACCGTCATCGTCATCACCGCCTCCCGCAAACTACGCGGCTACCTCACCCACGTCTACCTCCGGTTCTACTCTTCCCTCTCCCAACCACTGCTGCCCACAGTGATGCTGGTGGGCTGTCTAGGCAACGCCTTAACCGTCATCGTCATCACCGCCTCCCGCAAACTACGCGGCTACCTCACCCACGTCTACCTCCGGTTCTACTCTTCCCTCTCCCAACCACTGCTGCCCACAGTGATGCTGGTGGGCTGTCTAGGCAACGCCTTAACCGTCATCGTCATCACCGCCTCCCGCAAACTACGCGGCTACCTCACCCACGTCTACCTCCGGTTCTACTCTTCCCTCTCCCAACCACTGCTGCCCACAGTGATGCTGGTGGGCTGTCTAGGCAACGCCTTAACCGTCATCGTCATCACCGCCTCCCGCAAACTACGCGGCTACCTCACCCACGTCTACCTCCGGTTCTACTCTTCCCTCTCCCAACCACTGCTGCCCACAGTGATGCTGGTGGGCTGTCTAGGCAACGCCTTAACCGTCATCGTCATCACCGCCTCCCGCAAACTACGCGGCTACCTCACCCACGTCTACCTCCGGTTCTACTCTTCCCTCTCCCAACCACTGCTGCCCACAGTGATGCTGGTGGGCTGTCTAGGCAACGCCTTAACCGTCATCGTCATCACCGCCTCCCGCAAACTACGCGGCTACCTCACCCACGTCTACCTCCGGTTCTACCCCCCCCCCCCCCAACCACCGCCCCCCACAGTATGCTGGTGGGCTGTCTAGGCAACGCCTTAACCTCATCGTCATCACCGCCTCCCGCAAACTACGCGGCTACCTCACCCACGTCTACCTCCGGTTCTACTCTTCCCTCTCCCAACCACTGCTGCCCACAGTGATGCTGGTGGGCTGTCTAGGCAACGCCTTAACCGTCATCGTCATCACCGCCTCCCGCAAACTACGCGGCTACCTCACCCACGTCTACCTCCGGTTCTACTCTTCCCTCTCCCAACCACTGCTGCCCACAGTGATGCTGGTGGGCTGTCTAGGCAACGCCTTAACCGTCATCGTCATCACCGCCTCCCGCAAACTACGCGGCTACCTCACCCACGTCTACCTCCGGTTCTACTCTTCCCTCTCCCAACCACTGCTGCCCACAGTGATGCTGGTGGGCTGTCTAGGCAACGCCTTAACCGTCATCGTCATCACCGCCTCCCGCAAACTACGCGGCTACCTCACCCACGTCTACCTCCGGTTCTACTCTTCCCTCCCCCAACCACCCACCAAGCATCTTCTTATTGCTTATTCCAGCTTCATCTCCGTCGCCTCAGGCGCTTTCCTCCTCGCCCACCTTTCAGTGAGCCTGTTCGCCATGCTCCCCAAGGGCTACAACTTCTACGCCCGTTAGCGCCTCAATTCCTGTATTTCAACTGGCTGATGCTGGATGGAGTGCAGAGAATGTGGTGGCCTGTAAAGTGCTCACGTATCTGGGCAACTTCACGGACCTGGCCTGCATCTGGTACATCGTCCTCATCACCTTCGACCGCGTCCTACTCGTTTTCTGCCCAGTTTTTCGAGAGCGCCACTGCAGTCTTAGGTATTCTGGCACCACCTCTAGCATCATCTATACGTTGGACCGCCTTATCCTTGTCATCTACCCAACTTTCTGTGAGCGATATGCAGTCTCGATTACTCTTGCTCAACTCCCAACCTCCAACATCCAATTACCTTAGCCCTTTTGAAATCCACTTCTCACAGGTCTGCAACTATAGCTTCGTTGGCGGTGACCATGATAGCCGCTGTATTTTCAACCTGGGTCCTCATCCTTTCTTATCCTGTGGAATTTGAGGTAGCTGCTGCTTCAGTATGCTTATGCTGAAAGTTTTGAAAACAGAATATTACAGCCAGGCGAATGGGGCTGTGACATAGCTTCGTCCTACGGGGATCTATACGATCTGCTGAACCTGAGCGAGTCCATCCTTTCCCTCATCATCCCCTCCACCATCGTCATCCTCCTCAACTCTATCCTCGTCCTTCGTCTCTGGCTCTTCCACAAGCAGTACTCCGAGGTCAGCCCTCTCCTCTCTCTCAGCCTGCCAGCATCATCCCCTCCACCATCGTCATCCTCCTCAACTCTATCCTCGTCCTTCGTCTCTGGCTCTTCCACAAGCAGTACTCCGAGGTCAGCCCTCTCCTCTCTCTCAGCCTGCCAGCATCATCCCCTCCACCATCGTCATCCTCCTCAACTCTATCCTCGTCCTTCGTCTCTGGCTCTTCCACAAGCAGTACTCCGAGGTCAGCCCTCTCCTCTCTCTCTGCCTGCCAGCATCATCCCCTCCACCATCTTCATCCTCCTCAACTCTATCCTCGTCCTTCGTCTCTGGCTCTTCCACAAGCAGTACTCCGAGGTCAGCCCTCTCCTCTCTCTCAGCCTGCCAGCATCATCCCCTCCACCATCGTCATCCTCCTCAACTCTATCCTCGTCCTTCGTCTCTGGCTCTTCCACAAGCAGTACTCCGAGGTCAGCCCTCTCCTCTCTCTCTGCCTTCCAGCATTCCTCTTTTGCTAGGTTTGGCGAAAGGGCGACAGTTACAGCGAAGCCCTCCAATCCTCAGCCCCCTCCAAGCGCAACATCTATCGCTTCCCCTCCGTCCCATGCCACAATTTGGCTCAGCCTGACTACAGGTCCACCGCAGTCGCTTCTGTCGCTAGACTCACAGTCCAGTCTTACAGCGAGGAGTTTGCGCGAAAGTTCTGCCGCCCCCAGAGCATCCTGAAGAAGAAGGGCCGCCTCTTCGATGGCTTCATCTGCGCTCGCCACGACCACTCCAGTCCTGGCTCCCTGCTTTGCCTACTGGGCTAGCTATAGGTTGGCGGTGTTTTGCAGCCGGCAGCAGCGTTGGGGCAGAGCGGCGGGTGAAGTTCGCGGCGGGGAGCACGGCCACGGGGCGGACGAAAGCGGAAGGCGGCCTGACCACCAGCATCCTCCTTTCAACCACCGCCTTTGTTCTCCTCAACCTACCTGGCTACCTCTGCCGCGCCTTCATACCCCTCGATGGTGGGCGCCTCCCATGCTTCCTCTCATGGATTATTATTATTATTAATTTATTTTCAAAAATAAAATTTTTTTTTAATAAAAAAAATAAAAAATTATAATCAATAAATAATAATTCGTAAATTGTGGCAGTTGTTAGGGGATCCCCTCTCCGGTGGATACACGCTGCTCATCTACGCCAGCTATTTGCTCCACTACCTGCACCATGTTCCGTTCTCTTCGCTCCATTCTCTCACGCTCAGACTGCCTGCTTGCAGGTGTCGCTCTTCTTCCTCTACACTTTCAACACAGTCCACATGCGTCGCAAACTCCTGCCGGCCTTTCTAGTGAGCGGATTTGGCACTCAAATGTTCTCAAATGTATTTCCGCTTTCAGGCCTTGGTGACTTGTCGTTTCTCGGCGAAAAGCAGATTACGAAATCGAATGCTTCACTGACATCACTTATCCAGATACGGCTTAGCAAACGGGTGGTGATTTTGTAGTGCCATGACATCTTTTACAAGTATTATCCAAGACGAAGCAGCCGATCTCATCATCATAGGCTTTCATTGCTCTTGGTACTTTCGCCCTTTCACTTTTCAAATTTATCATTTGCCCCAAAATGTATTTTGCTCCTATATCGCCGCATCAGATTCAGTGTTTGATAAAAGGCAGATTATTTTCTAAATGGGCATTAGCACCTGCCGTCTAATGACCAGGCAATCAAGCTCAGTCACCTACCTAAGCCTGTCCTCTGGGAGCAATCACTCTGAAAGCTTGGCACTTTTGCCCCTGGACAAGGACAGGCCTTGTCCATCAAACAGACATCATACATCACTCCACTATGCATAATAGCCAGTTTGGCGTCTGCCTCTGCTGCAGGCCTATTTTCAAAAGCCTAGAGACTAAAGCAGGCATCTATCATTGCTCTCAGGCGCTATCAATACCTCCCAGTTTAGCACCAAACATCGGAGTGATATATTCTCACAGTAAATATTTCCTCCATGTTTCGGCGCTCATTCCCCCGAAATAGAAAATTGTTTTTATGTATCTCTGCTTTTGACCTCTGAATTTTGCAATAAAAGCAGAAGGGGACGGTAGAGCTAGGGTAGTGAAATGGAGAAGAAGGAGGTGAGCGCTTGGACGTATGTGAAAGCAGAGTTTCTGGCGGTGACGCCGATCCACGGTTTCGGCCTTCTTCGCTCCAGCAATTGGCGACTGGAAAATGCCCTCTGGTCTCTTACACCTTCAAGGCTCTTCTTTGCGCATATTCCATCTTCAAGGCTCCTGCTCATTCTGGCCTCCGTAACCTTCACGCTTCAGGATACCTGGTTCTTGGTTGGTCATTTCTTGGAGTTTTTGACCGCGGAGCGGCCCGAAGGGCCGCTCCGCGGTCTATAGAGGTTACTCAACTTTTGTCCTCATGTGTATATATGTATATCTTATATAATACGGGTGATGCCATTTTCGGGATGGCCTTGGCGCCGTATGGTTTCTAATCAAATCCTAGCACATGATAGATTTTTGGATAAATCTCAGTGAGTTCTCCAAAATATGGAGGGAAGTCCTCGCAGTTTTTCCTTAAAAGTAAATTATGAGTGAAAACGTTTCGATTTTTGCCATTTTTAGGTCTTTTTTGACTTTACTTTGCTCTAGCTACTTCAATTTTTGACTTTTCTTGTCGGACTTTTTTTTCAATTCAAGGCAAAACAATTCTGTGCAAGGCAATTAATTTACTTTTTCACTTTAATGAAATTAAAATATTCAAAAATGCCAATGAGTAAAGTCAATTTTCGCGATTTTGGCCCTACTCAGTGAGCCGATGCTGCAAGGTATTCATTAGTAAGGATATGCAGCTTTTCAGTTTTAGATGTCCCATTGACTGCGAGCGATGCAATGCTTACAGTCATTGATCTGTAATTTGCCTATCTGATCGTGGATGATCCCAAACTGGTGCAAATTGAAATTTCGATTTATGCTGAGTTTTAGAATTGGTTTCTTTTCAGCAAATATTATTGATGCCTTTGATCAACAGACCCCATTCATTTCATTTCAATGAAGAAATCAAAAGAAACTGAAGACTTCATATGATATGAAAAAATGAAAAGTGTGGCCGCGCGAAGCGCGGCCACTGACCCATATTACTAGTATATATATATGTATGTCTGGAAATGCTGGCCCCGGGCGAATTCTCAACGGATTGGGACAAACTTTTTTTTTCCTGAATGGTAACGCTATTTTAGGAAGATCTGGAGGGGTAGACCCGGAATTTGAGCATTTGAAACATTACTTTTTTGGGTAGAAAGGCTTGAAAATCACAATATACCGTTTTTGCGCTGTAGCTCCTGTAATCTTGAGAATTGCACAGAAGACTTGAGTTTTTTTGTTCACAAGTCATATATAGCAATTCCAAATCTGTGCTTACTTTTGAAAATGGTTGAGAAACCACAGACTTACTTTCTTGAGTGACAAACTTTCACGCATGGCAATGTCATCAATAATCAATAACATCTGAACGGCTAAGAATTGAACAGAAGACTTGAGTTTTTTTGTTCACAAGTCATATATAGCGATTCCAAATATGTGCTTACTTTCGAAAATCGTTGAGAAACCACTGACTTACCCTCTTGAGTGACCAACTTTCACGCATGGCAATGTCATCAATAATCAGTAACAGCTGAACGGCTAAGAATTGCACAGACGACTTGGGTTTTTTTGTTCACAAGTCATATATAGCAATTCCAAATCTGTGCTTACATTCGAAAATGGTTGAGAAACCACAGACTTTCTTTCTTGAGTGACAAAACTTTCATGCACGACAATGTCATCAATAATCAGTAACAGCTGAACGGCTAAGGATTGAACAGAGGACTTGAGTTTTTTGTATACAAGTCATTAATAACAATTCCAAATCAGTGCTTATTTTTGAAAATGGGTGAGAAACCACAGGCTTGCCCTTAGGAGTGATGAAATTCCATGCATTCATATTGTAAGCTGGAAGGTGGTGCGCTCCGCGGTCACCTATTGCGCTTTGCGCCATATACTTGTTGAATAAGGGATCTCAACAGCTGATCTCTTTGACAGCTGGAGTTTCAAAAGCTTGCTTTAGGAGAGAGAGGTTTCCTTTGGAGGCCAAAGTATATGCGGAGCATCCCAGCACCTACAAGTCCAGCATGATCAATCAGAAAAGTGTCCGCCTTCCAGAGCTCACCATCTGTCTACCCATACATCCGCTCATGTTTCTGCCGCACTGGAGCCAGCAGTTTGCCCATGGTCCATTTCACAATTATAGATTATTTATGAAAATAAAAAGCTTAAGTGTTTCCACGTTTTTCAAACATTTTGAGTTTCTGTGATAGAGACTAAGAATAGACAAATAGGGCTGGAGTTGTATAACTCCGCCCTCCTATCTCGATCCAGGGTTTACGTTTTTAGGGTTTAAAATTTTATATGCAAGGATTCATAGTTTAAATTTAATTCATTTGACACATTGAACTTTGAGTGGTGAAAATTGTTCGCTGATTGATTTATTTTGGAAAATCCGGCTGGCGGCCCCCACACTGCGATAGCCTAAAATACCTTGCGATATCTGTAAAAGTGTCACTGAGTGCAATTGTAATAATAAAATTTTACTCTTTATAGATGCATTCTTTAAATTTTTTAATTTTAGTTTAAAAAACGGGATTAAATTTTCTCTTGCAAGATAATTTTCTCTAGCTGATCACAAGATAATTTTACGGTTCCGTTTATTTTTGGATGCGGAATCTTACTGGGAGTTTCGCGCGGAGCGCTGGAACGATTACCACCTGAACCAATACGGTTAGGCAGCATCTTCTTTGCTTTTCAGGCTGCAACGGCCTTTCACTGGCCACTGTTAGGCGATAGCTCAGGTGGCGATGAGCAGCTGAACGACTATTTCCAATTCTTCGACGACCTCAGCACCTACATGGACTTCCGGAAAGGTGCAGCTTTCTACACGCTTGACCAGAGACCTGGAAGGGGAGCATTGCAGGAGAGTGCGTGGAGGATGGAAGATGTGCCAAGGAAGGCAGCGACGCTTGCAGGGACCACGTCCAGGCCTTTGAGGAAGGCGGCTGGAAAAGCAGCACGGTAATTGGTCAATTGATTTTTTCTTCTTATTGGCGGGTTGATTAGTTGAACTTATGATTTAATAGACTTCATGAGCAGGAGGATCGTATAATAAAAAGGTATACTAATAGTCTGTGGGATTTGCAGCATGCTGGGGTGGCGTGTCAGCCCTGGGCTTCCCCGATGCCGCACTACCACTTCTATGGGGACACGGAGAAGTACTGGCAGAGCGTCGGGCACACTGCCTTCTCCGTCGGTGGCTTTCTTCTCATCTTCTTCGCCAAAAATACTGCCTAGAGATAGTTGAAAGGCAGCCAGAAAAAATAGAGCATACTATTGCTAATTTTTCTTGATGAACCTTTTCTAAAATAATTAACATTGAAGAAAATTAGCATGTCGAACTTCTGATATTTCCAGATAGATGCAAAGATCTACCATGAATACTAGGCAATCGCTGTGCGAATCCCAACACATCGGAGGGTTTGGCACCCTGGTGCTACACTATGGATCCCAGTGTGCGCTGGGATTACTGTCTTCCACCTTGTGAGGGTTAGTTTGGATTGGTTTTTGAAGTTTTCAAAATTGGCTTGCAGTTATAGAGTTTTGTTTTCAGCAGATGCAAATGACAGTAAAGACGAAACTGCTTCTGTTGCAAAGCGAAAGAAACGGCAGAGTGAAAGAATCGAGGCTGTCTTGGAAACAGAGATACCTTCTACACCATCTTCTGGTAACGGAAAATTCTCGACAAAATTTGTTTTCTTAACAAAAATACTAAACTTTCGGCAGTGTACAAAATTTACAGTGAATTTATGGATTTGACAAATAAAAATTATTCATGGACACAATCCTCATTGACACGAAAAACAAAGCAAAAATTAAAAATAAACAAGTTGGTAGAGTTAAGTGGGAGAGTGCGTGAAGTGCGGCCTGTGCATCGAAGCTGGCTGGGAAAACGCAGCCTGTGGTGATCAGGCTCTGGCAATGCGAGAGAGTCAGGAGAAGAATACCACTGTAGGACTTTTTTCTTTCCACCAACACCCATGCAGCCTCTTTTCCAGAAAGACGGCTACCCCTGCCAAGCCTGGGCAAAAGTCAAGCACAGTTGCAGCCATGACAGCTACTTCGAAGAATTTGGGCATACCCTGCAATCAATCGGTCTATTCTTTGGTCTTAACTTTTATTTTTATTTATATTGTAATTTTTATATTTTTAAATTTTTATCTTAATTGTGCTTGTGCGTAATTAAATTGCATAGCTAAAATGAATTTTTTTTGCTATAATAAGATTTACAACGATTCTGCTGATGTCAATCATTTCGCTAATTTAGTTCTCATTCTGTTAACTTCTAATTCTCGCTAATGAACAAAAGTGTCTTTTTGGCAGGCAACCGGTGTGCAAACCCGGGGAAAAGCGGGTTGAAGGCGTGCAATCTGGGCCGCGGGCCGTGGTGCTTCACGGCGGATCCGAGAATGCGCTGGGACTAC
>JASANA010000613.1:0-48493 GCA_030248095.1 Ptycholaimellus sp. GST1_10
GGGGTATGAGGAGTGGGGGGTGATGCAATCCTTCCCGATGGCGTTGTCGAAAGGGTGCGAGAGGTCGGAGAGGAAGGGGATGAGCTGCTTGCGGATGCTGAAGGGCTTGGCGAAGCGGGAGAAGGTCGCGGTGTCGCGCCAGCACAAGCTCACCACCACCAAGTTTTCTTAGGGTCTCCGAAGCAGGACAAGGAGGGAGTAGAGAGTGTGGGGTGTAAGTGAAGGGACGAGCCCTGTGGGCGAGATGTGTCTGGGGAGTTGGCGGGAGAGGTCGGGAGCCAATGAGCGTGAAGCATACGAAGTGGGGGAGGAGGGAAGGCGGTCCCCCGATGAAGACTACCGTCATCGGGCGCCTCCACCCCCACCCCGCACTCCAACGCACCGACAGAGCTCCCGGGCCTCTTTGACAGCAAAGCGGGGAAAGAGGATGATCACCATGCAAAGCATGAACAAGAAGCTGATGATGAAGAACGCCCCGAAGGTGACAGAAGGAAGGGGGGCCCTAGGCTGAAACTAGGCCGCAAAAAATGCTAAAGCTCAACAGGGGGCAATAGGCCTGGAGCAAAACAGAAAAAGGATAAAAGAAGGAGATAGGCTGAGGTGGAAAAAGGGGGGAATCAGCAGTAGTCATGGTCGATGATGGACGGGGGGTGGAAGGCGAGGCCGCGCGTACGGGCGGAACCCGCCAGCTCCCCACTCGACTCGTCAGCTTCTTCCTCGATGTCGCCGGGGACCGGGCAGGCAGCGTCGCCGGGGACTTGATCTACTTCCTCCACCTCGGCCTCCAGAGGAAGGAGGTGAGAGATGGAGTGGTCAGAGGCATAGCCTGAGCTGTCGATGACGCGGACGTAGCGGCAGACGCCGTCCTTGCCCACGTACTTCTTCACCACGCGCACCAGCTTCCACTCGGGATGAGGCTTGGGACTGGCCAGGAGGTAGGCCTTGGAGAGGGAGACGAAGGAGTCCTTGCCCAGACGCTGCTGCTCGAAGCCATGCTCCACCAACCAGTGCTTGTACTCCAGATGCCAGCGGCTCCAGAAGGTGTCCTGGGAGTTGCTGAGAAGGCGAGCCAGGTCGCGGAGGCGGTGAGAGATGCCCTGGGAGTAGGTGTAGGTCTGGAACTGGGTGAGGCCAAAGCTTGCATCTCCTCCAAGAAGGTGGGCAGGGGTGAGGGGCTGGAGATCGTTGGGAGCATCGGTGAGGGGAAGTAGGGGATGGGCGTTGAGGCCGGCCTCGATGTTGGCGAGAAGAGTGAGAAGGGCAAAGTCGTCGAGGCGGCTCTTGTAGAGGGCAGGGCGTAGGCTCTTCTTGATGAGGGACACCAGTCGCTCCACCACTCCCATCCGCCATGGTGCTCGCACCGGAGAGAAGGAGAGCTTGAGCTGGTGATTGGCAGCGAAGGCTCGGAGGGCAGCGACGAGGCCAGTGAAGGCGGTGGCTCAATCCAGGTAGACGGTGCCGGAACGGAGGCCACGCTTGGCCCAGAAGCGTTGCAGTGCCTCGATGACCACCTCCGTGGAGTAGGCTTGAAGAAGCTCCAGGTGTAGGGCACGGCTGACAGCACAGGTGAGCAGCAGCACCCATCGCTTCTTGGGCTTGGAGTAGCTGTTGGCGTAGCTCTCGATGGGGCCCAACTGGTCGATGAGGACGTGGGTGAAGGCTGGGAGGCCACACTTGAGTTGGTTGTCGGGGAGGAGGCCAGCGGAGGGCTTGGGCAGCGTAGGGCCGTAGTACTTGCACTTGGCGCACATCTTCACTGCCTTCTTGGCCGCCGACAGCCCGCCCGTCAGCCAGCACTGTTCTCGTACTCGTCCTAGCGTTGTCCAAAGAGGAGGGTGTAGGAGGCATTGATGAGTCTGGAGTAGACGGAGCTGCGCGAGATGAGAGTGGCTGGGTAGGAGGTAGGGCTGGTGATTGGTGATGCGAGTGCCCAGACGAATGATGCCCGCGCCGTCCACGAAGAGGTTGAGGGAGCGAACGATCTTGTGCGGGCGAGTCTTCTGCTCCTGGATGGCCTTGGCAAGGCCGGGCCAGGTCCGCGTCTGCTCCATCTTGACTAGGTGCATGAACACCGCCTCCTTCTCCTGCTCCGTCACTCGACCGGAGTACCCGTGGCTGAGGAGCATGCGAAAGAGGAAGGTGAAGCGGAGGAGGAGACGATGGAGGGAGTTGCTGGAGGCGAGGATGCCATTGATGAACTCGTGGTCGAAGATGGGGGTGGCGGCATTGACGTTGATGGTGGCCTGAGGGGCGGCGTTGCACTTGATCCCGTCTCGCTCCTCCTCCGGCACCTCTGCCTCATAGTCGGTACCCGCTCTCCAGGCTGGCCACTGCTCCCGGGGTAGACGTAGGAAGTCGGGCCCGTTGTGGAAGGTGGAGAGATCCTTGAAGAGGCGGGGCTTGGTGACAAAGTCGGTGACGTTGTGGTCAGTGGGCACAAAGCGACGGCTGACCTCGCCCAGCTTCCCATCCAGCTCCTTCATCTCCCGAACTTGCTTGCTCTCGTACGCCCGCAACGTCCCTCGCTCCTCCATCCAGTAGAGCATGGTCTTGGAGTCGATGAAGTGGTAGACCTGGCCCAACTTGCAGGGAAACTTGTCGGCGATGATGGCGGCAGCTCGAAGCCCCAGCAGTGCTCCCCACAACTCGATCCAAGGGACGGTGATGAGGAGATTCTTCTGGTTCTTGGGCACCAGGCGGGAGCGGGCGTAGAGGAAGGAGGGCGGAAGGCCGGCCTGAAGCACGTAGAGCACAAAGCCGTAGGTGGACTTGGAGCCATCAGAGAAGATGACGAGATCGCAGGGGGCGTCGGGGCTCTGGAAGACGCGGCGTGGCAGCTCCACCTCCGTGACCCACTCCAACTCCTTCCGCATCCCCTTCCATCGCGCGAGGTAGTCTTGGCCTATCCGCTCCTCCCAGCCATCTCCAGCGTTGAAGGCGACTTGGAAGAGTAGGCGTGGTGCGAGGAGTAGGGGAGCAAGAAGCCCGAAGGGGTCGTAGACGCGTGAGAAGGCAGAGAGGAGTTGCCGCTTGGTGAGCTTGTCATCGATGATGTCGGAGTAGTCGGGGGCGAATGGATGGAAGGTGTCGAGGCTGGTGTTCCAGACGAGGCCGAGGTTGCGCACCTCCTGTCGCTCCTCCCGATCCTCCAAGGCGATGCTGTGGAGGGCGCCCGGCAGGTCCAAGCAGAACTGGCGGAGACGCAGTTGGGCCGCGGCGAAGAGCTTCTGTAGGCCTTGAGCCAGTCGGGCTCCTTCCTCCTCCTCCCCGAAGCTGAAGATGCCATTGTCCATGTAGAAGTGGCTGGTGAGGGACTTGAGCTCATCCTGGGTGAGACCGTAGGTGATGCCGGAGGCGAGGGCGTCCTTGGTCAGCTGGTCGAGGCAGGCAAGGAGGAGGTTGGGGGAGCAGGTGGCGCCCATGACCAGGCGGGCAAAGCGGATGCAGCGGAGATTGGTCTTGGAGAATGGGCGCTGAGGGTCTGCAGGCAGGAGGATGCGGAAGGCGTCCCGATCCTGCTTCTTGACCTCCAGGCCATAGAAGGCTGCAGAGACGTCCGCCACCAATGCGTGCTTGGCCAGACGAAACTGAAACTGGACATCCAGCAGGTCGGTGAGGCAGTTGTGGCTGGTGCGGAGATTGTCGTTGAGGCTCTGGCCGTTGCGGGTGGAGGCGGAGCAGTCCAGCACAGGGCGGCACTTGGTGAAGGCAGCGGTGTGCTTGAAGACGGGGCGGTGAGGCAAGTACTGGATCACGGCTCCCGGGGTCTTGGACTCGTCCACCGGCTCCACGATGCCGCTCTTCTCAAACTTGTCGAACTCCGCGTAGTGCAGCTGCTTCTCCTGGGGCGTGAGCTTGGCCTCCAGACGCTGCAAGCGGGCGTAGGCAGTGTGGCGGTTGGAGGGCAGAGAAGAGGCGCCGGACTTGAAGGGTAGGGAGAGAGTGAAACGTCCATCCTCCTTGCGCTGGATGTCGAACTCGGCGGCAAGCTTGCAGTCATTGCAGATGCCAATCTCATTCTCGTCCAGGTTCCCGTTGCAGTCCTCGCACTTGGCCGCCGTATCCTTGCCGCCCAGCCCCACCACCTCGAGTCCCGTCTGCATCTCCACCAGCTGATGAAGCAAGGGTGAGGAGAGTTGGAGAGAGCAGGAGGCGGGCAGGACGTGTGCAGTGGTCTGGGCAGGAGCAGGTCCGGAGAGGTGGGTGCCGAAAGCAGAGGAGTAGACGGAGAGGCCCATGACGTCCTGAGAAGGCACTCCCGGGCCCTCAAAGGCTCGCAGGTAGTCCAGACCGATGAGGACGTCCATGATCTTCTCCTGCTTGACCTTGCTAGGCCAGTTGAGGATGCGAGAGGGCTGGAGGCCACGGTCGCGGAAGGGCTGAGTAAGAAGGTCGATGCCGCCAATGGAGATGGGCGCGGTGACGCTCCCCGCCACACAGGTGGTGATCTCCATCATGGACTGGTTGCCGGACAGGAACAGCTTCACCATCTTGGCCTTGATGTTGAGGTGGACAGAGCTGTGGGCGGTGGAGAGCTGGAGAGTGATGGAGCCGAAGACCTTGAGGCTGAGACGGCGCACCAGCTCCTCCGTACACCAGGTGTAGCTGGAACCGTTGTCCAGCATCACCATGCCCTTGCTGCGCTGGACTCGCCCCAGCATCCCCAGCAAAAAGACGGGATGGATGATGGAGGGGAGTTTGGGAGAGTCCCCGGCTGCAGAGAGGTGGAGGTTGGCGGAGTGGCCTTGAGCAGAGAGGAAGGAGTGGAGGATGGTGTGGTGTAGGTCCTGGCACTCGCGGCAGCATCCCCAATTGTGGCACTTGTCTCGTCCGTGGCCTTGGCGCAAGCAGTTGTAGCAGAGAGGGATGGCCTTGGCCCGCTGAAGCTTCTTGGCGGGGGTGTTGTAGACCGGACACTTGTGGACCATGTGGTTGCCATCGCAGAAGTGGCAGTGGATGATGGTGCCATCAGCTCATCTCCGCACTGGCACTGGCTCGTGTCCTTCTGGAGGTGGAGCAGGGCACTTGGCGGGAGAGGGTTGCTGAGTGGAGGGAGGAGTGGAGGTCTGGGATCCACCTTGACCCCGCTTCTGGCGATGCTTCTTGCCCTCCTTCTGGGGCCCCGCGGACTCCTCGGAGTCGGGGGCCGATGGGTTGGCGAGGTAGTTGCCGGAGTAGGGACGATGGACTGGAGCGGGCTGGGGGCAATTGGATGGCTGGGTGGAGGAAGATGATGGGGCACTGTTGCGTGAGCAAGGGAGGGCTGCTCTGGCGGCGGCGTGAGCCTTGGCCTTGATGCGGCAGATGTTGACCAGCTCGTCATAGCTGATCTCCAGGGACAGGTTGGCGCAGGCGTGGGCATTCATCTGGTCCAGCACCATGGAGTCAGGCAACTTCTCGAAGAGTAGGAGGGCATGGGAGTTGAGATCTTGAACTCCATGATGGCGGAGCTGGACTCCGATGCGATGGAGGTTGTTGGCGAGAGCATAGAGGTTCTTGGCGGTGGCGTTGTTGTGCATCTTCTCGACTTGCTCCAGGGATCGGAGCAGCTCGGTCTTCTGGGCCGAGACGTTGCCGTAGTTGTCCTTGAGGATGGACAGAGCGTTGTCATAGTCCTTCTCCTCGAAGTTCTGGCACCATGCGACCACATTCTTGGCTGGGCCCTTGAGACACTCCATCAGCTTCTCCAGCTTGTCCACGTTGCTCATCTCGCGGTTGGAGTGGTAGTAGTGGTTCCACCACTTGAACCAGACGGGGAACTCAGAGAGGTTCTTGCCATTGAAGTAGCAAGTGGGAGGACACTGGAGGTGACCGAAGAGGCTCTCGGAGGGAAGAGGGCAAAGTTGAGAGCCGGAGAAGGGGGCGGGTTGCGAAGTCACTCCCGGGGTCTCGTTGGCAAGGCCTTGAGTCCGGGGCGGGACTGGCTGCTCCAGGTCAGGCATAGAGGAGGCCGCGGGCGGAGGCTGGTTCTTGGCGGCGTCTGCTAGCTGGCGCTGGAGACGAATGTTGTCGATGCGAAGGTTGTTGAGGACGGCGGCGACCTGGACCTCGTTGTTGCGGTACGCTGCTTCCTTCTGCGCCGACTCTTGCTCCAGACGTTGAAGACGGTCTTGAACGGCCTGTAGGGCTTGCTGGGCCTCCTTGCGTTCCTGTTCCTGGGCCTGCTGGGCGACAAGGTTCTGGGTGTGGAGGCATTCCAGCTCTGCCTGGGCCTTGATCCGGTCTTCTTGCTGGAGCTCTACTTGTTGCCGAAGGTCTTGTTCTCCAGCTCAGAGCTCCTGGAGTTGGGCCTCGGCGGCAAGGCAAAGGCGGATCTGCTCGGAGCGGTGATGGCGGAGGTCGGTGAGGACCTTGTCCTGAACCGTCAGACACTCCTGCATGTCCTGAAGCTCCCGGGGTCTCGCTGGCTCCTGGGGCTCCTCGGTGGCTGGAGGGGATGGGTTGGGGGCGGAGTCAAAGTGGCCGGTGCGTTGGGCAGGAGTGGCGGAGAAGACGATGGTGTTGGGATTGGTGACGTCCTCGATGGAGCAGTTGAGGTTGGTGAGGTCCGCGAGGTGCTCCTGGCGGTTGGTCTCCTCCACCTTGTCCCAAATACGTTGTCGTTCCACTTCCTCTGCCTCAGCTTGGGCACGGGCACCTTCTTCTTCTCGTTGCACTTCTCGCTCCAGACGCTCCTCTGCCTTCTCCATCTTGATGGCGGCATGGCAGAGGTCGGTGTGAGCTTGCTTGCGTTTCTCCTCCGTCGTGACCTTGCACTGGTTGACTGCCTCGTAGGTGAGACGGGCGTCCTCGTAGCGTTGCTGCCAAAACTGCTTCTTGGAGATGCCGGACTGCTGTCGATGCTCTAGGACTCGGCGCTCCTCGGGGAGACGTTGATCTGGTAGTCCGGAGCTGGTATCGTCCAGCGTCCCGAGCGTCCCCAGGTCCTCTTTGTCCCCGTCTTGTTCCAGGTTCACCTCCTCCTGAGGTCCATGTGCCGGGCTGCTGTTGTTGGTGATGACGGTGAGCTGGGGCATGGCCTTGCGGATGAAGGAGTAGACGCGGCTGGAGTTGGGGTAGAGCTTCTGGTCGTAGAGCTGCTTGACGAAGGGACGGGGCTCGCAGTCATTGGCGATCTCGCAGCAGGGGCAGGTGTAGCGGGGGAGGATGTTGGAGGAGTCGACGCGGAAGGAGCGGAAGGCATGGAGGGCGGTCTTGTAGAGGGTAGGAGAGGAAGAACTGCCGGGCACAAAGTAGGCTCCTGCTCCACTGATGCAGAGGATCTTGTCGCACTGCTGACAGCGGAGGCGGGTCGAGTGATGGGAGATGACGGGGCAGATGAAGTTGTCGCAGGGGCTGTTGTCCAGCACAATGCAGGAGTGGGTGTGCTTGGAGATGATGACGTCCTCATCGGTGAAGTCCATGGCGAGGGTAGAGGATGTAGAAGAGGAGGAAGGAGAGGTCAGGCACCTGCTGAGCTTGCAAAGCAAGGCGGAGTTGCTGCAGCTGGCGGCCGTTCCGAAGTCCTTTCCCCTGGCTATACAGGCTCCATCCAACGCTGTTGGGGTGATTGGGGTATGAGGAGTGGGGGGTGTTGTAATCCTTCCTGATGGCGTTGTTGAAAGGGTGCGAGAGGTCGGAGAGGAAGGGGATGAGCTGCTTGCGGATGCTGAAGGGCTCGGCGAAGTGGGAGGAGGTCGCGGTGTCGCGCCAGCACAAGCTCACCACCACCAAGTTTTCTTAGGGTCTCCGAAGCAGGACAAAAGGAGGGAGTAGAGAGTGTGGGGTGTAAGTGAAGGGACGAGCCCTGTGGGCGAGATGTGTCTGGGGAGTTGGCGGGAGAGGTTGGGAGCCAATGAGCGTGAAGCATACGAAGTGGGGGAGGAGGGAAGGCGGTCCCGCGACGAGGACTACCGTCACCGGGCGCCTCCACCCCCACCCCGCACTCCAACGCACCGACAACTTTATTCATACTGAATTGAGCATACTCTTTTTCCTCTGGAAAAAGCCAAAGGATTTAACATTTGTTAGCTTTTGCATTACCCATTTATAGTAAGCCCAAAACTTATTACAAAACGCGTTTTTTTAGTTTCTAGAAAACTTCAATTCTATTTGACTGCGTTGTTACTTATTTTCACTTTTCTGATATATTGGAAATTAATCAAACTGACTCATTCTGCCCAGATCCCGCTACTATCTGACGGAGGGTTCGAAGAAACGATTAGCCTTGGAGCAGCTGCCCAGAGATAGGCAGCAGCTGACAGCCGCCTTGCAGGCTCACCTCCCCTGGGCCCAGTACACCTGGAAGCGAGCGAGCGGTGCTGCTCATTCATCTTTCCCTGAGCAAGGGATAAAAAACCATGCTGTCAGCCTATTCTCCACTCACCTATGCGCCCAAAACCGTCGTGAAGCCGGAGACGGTGAAAAGGGAAGGTACCCACATCGTCGAGCAGCATCACAAACACTTCCACCGCAACAATGTGGATGTCCACCGTGAAGGTTGCCATTGTACTTGCTGCGCTATTTTCACCACAATGGCGGCTGCAGGTTTCCACTATCATATCAAAAACGTGACGGCCTGGGACAGGTGCAAGTTCAATGAAACGATTCGGTTTGCTGCATATATGAGCAATGCGACTATGGACGATGAGGAGAGGCAGTGGGCCCAGATTCTTGTTGGCAAAATTGTCCGCGTTTTGCTTGACATATTGTGAGAATATTTTGGTATTGTGATTCTTAAACTTTCATTTGTACCAGATGTGTTTTGGCTTTTTCTCAATCAGAGCTGAGTAATTTGATGACGCTTAGCTCAGTGTGGAATACAGTGAAGCAAGGTCAGCTTAAGCTAGTCTTTTTAGTTTTGATATTTTGCAACAACCTAGGTTTTCACAAAAATATTAGTTTCTTTGTTTATACATCATATTGGGACTGTGCGAGCAAAGCGACCCTCTTAGCCAAGGACAAACCCTATTACGGATTTTGAAAATATGAATTGATGCCATTAATTCTGTGTGCATGTTACAGAATCAAAATTGGGCTTAACAGAGGCATCAAACACAAAGCTTCAATTAAAAAAAATTGCCAAATTTGCTTGAAAATTGGGCGAGTAATGACTATAAAACATTTAAAATAGTATGTCCGTTATCCTTCTGCTGTGCGCCGTCTGCCGTCCAACATACGTTCTGTTTGGGAGGCATACTGGCAAAGTCTGGGGCTACAAACTCAACGTAACTATAGTAATTTGACCCTGGAGGGTGGCATAGTCGGTGCAGAATTTTGATTTTTGGCCTCCTTTATGGCAAAATTGAGGTTGTAAAGTTGATTATTTTTAAAAAAAGACTTAGAAAAAAACAAAAATCCTAAATAGCACTTGCTAGGATGATTTAATGACTAAAACAAGCACCAATTCAGAATCCTTGTAAAAATTACACAAAACTAGTCTAGAAACATTGAAACTTTGAAAAAATATTGATAATTTCTGAGCCATAGCATGCACTGTAAGAAACCTTGAAATGATTATCCTGCGTAGTGGTGATGTTTTAAGTTAATTTTGAGTCTGGATAAAATATGGGCTCAAAAAATAGATATGATTTGATACCAATCAAACATAGTTAACAAGTATATGGCGCATAGCGCAATAGGTGACTGCGGAGCGCATCCCCCTTGCACATTTCTAAAATGCCTTTCCTTCCCTAAATTTGCATTACCTTTCAGGAAAAAAATGTTTGTCCAAATCCATTGAGAATTCGCCATTACTCAGCATACCCCATTTTTCAAATTTTCTACCCAAATAAGGAATGTTTCAAATTCTCCAAGTCTAGTTCCACCCATCCAGATCTTCCTTTAATTGTATTACCTTTCAGGAAAAAAAAGTTTGTCCAAATCCGTTGAGAATTTGCCATTTCTCAGCATACACCAATTTTTAAACTTTCTACTCAAAAAAGTAATGTTTCAAATGCTCCGGGTCCAGTTTCACCCATCTAGATCATTCTAAAATTTCATTACCTTTCAGGGAAAAAAAGTTTGTCCAAATCCGTTAAGAATTCAACATTTATCAGCATACCCCATTGTTCAAACTTTCTACCCAATTAAGTAATGTTTCAATTGCTCCGGGACCAGTTTCACCCCTCCAGATCTTCCTAAAATTACATATCCTTTCAGGGAAAAAAGTTTGTCAAAATCCGTTGAGAATTTGCCATTTCTCAACATAGCCCATTTTTCAACCTTTCTACCCAAAAAAGTAATGGTTCATTTGCTCAGATTCCGGGTCTACACCTCCAGATCTTCCTAGAGTAATATTACCTTTCAGGAAAAAAAAGTTTGTCCAACTCCGTTGAGAATTCGCCATTCCCAGCATTTCCAGATATTGGGCTGGCGCGAGGGAGCAAAGCGAACCGTCAGCGCCCAGCCCCTCTTTTCGACCTGGGTGTACGTTTTGAGGGTTATTGCTAGATCTTGATTTTGATAAGGCTGCTGCTCATTACAGAAAGCTCCGATCGGTGTGATTTTTTTCCCATTGGAAAGAGCAACATCGAATTGACTATAGTTTATCTTTTGACTTTTGCTTAAAACGATTTATTTTATTATGAAAAATGCAAAAAACCATTTGTCCGAACTCCTTCTCCTTCTCCTTCTTCTCCGCATCTATTCAATGGACGATAGTAGGTATTCATTTCTTCCCCCACTCCCCGGGTCCCTGGGCTTTATTTATTTATGTATTCTTAAGTCTTCAGTGAAATAAAGGAGCCATATGCACCAGTGGTGTAGTGGTGTAAGCGATTGGACAGCTGGATCAAACTGGTAGGTTCAAATCCTACTCAAGGATTCGTTTCTATTTTTGTTTTTTTAAAGTTGAGATAAAAACTGGTACTATCAGCAGGTCAAAAGTAAAGCTCTTTTCTCCAAAAATCGATTGCCCTGAGTCTAAATCAAGAAAATTTCTCAAAAATATGTTAGTCTGCCAATAAATATGCAATGAATTTTTTATTTTCAAATTTTTTTTCTTCATTATTTTTCATTTACTATTTTTATTTATTCAATAAAATTTAAAAACCAACCATATAAAATTTGTATTTATACATTTTATATACTATAATAAAAGTGGAAGAAATATAAGGTACCATCGGCAGGCCAAAAGTGGGTCTCTTTTCTCCAAAATTTGCAATTGCCTCGAGTAAAAAGTCAAGGAAATACAATTTCTACTAGTGGAATCTGCTGTGTCATCTGCATTTTGTTTTTGGGCGCGCATGGAAAGAGACACTGAACTGCGCGCCAAAAACAAAATGCAACTGTCCAAGCAGCAGATTCCACTAGAAGAAATTGTATTTCCTTGACTTTTTACTCGAGGCAATTGCAAATTTTGGAGAAAAAAGACCCACTTTTGGCCTGCCGATGGTACCTTATATATATATATATATATATATATATATATATATATATATATATATATATATATATATATATATATATATATATATATATATATATATATATATATATATATATATATATATATATGGTGGGTTATAATAATAACCCAAAAAGTATATCTCTTATCTTCTGTTTATTTGCAATTGAAGTGGGGGAAATTTTATTCAGCTTTAATTGAATTTTACTTGTGACTGAAGTGGATGAAATTTTTTTATAGCACAAAATAGGTTTTTTACCTTAGATTGTGAATTTTGTACACAGTAAAAATTATTGCCAGTCCAATGTAAACATGGATTTATTAATGAGAAGAGAGCACCTGACCAAATGACCAATCAAAATGTGAAAATATTTTTTAAAATAGGCATTAAAATATTTTTTACTGAATCTGTTACCTACTGCCATTGCAATTTATTTCGATTAATTATAAAAGATATCCTCTAGTCTAGTTCTACATACATATAATATTTTGAAAAAAATTGACAAACATTTGAATCCTAATTTTTTTGAAAATTATATTTTAACTAATGGGTTTACTAAATTGTGCAAACTTTGGGAGCAACTACAATTTACCAAATCAATTGCCAAAAAAGATAGGGTGCTCTCTTATCATTAATTCATCCATGTTTACATTAGACTGGCCATAAGTTTTACTGTGTACAAAGTTCACAATCTAAGGTAAAAAACCTATTCTGTGCTATAAAAAAATTTCATCCACTTCAGTCGCAAGTAAAATTCAATTAAAGCTGAATAAAATTTCCCCCACTTCAATTGCAAATAAACAGAAGATAAGAGATATACTTTTTGGGTTATTATTATAACCCACTATATAATAATTTCATCCACTTCATACAGGGGCAAGGCCCCTTATGCTTGGGTTGAAGATGACATTGATGATGAGCAGCTTGTTCACCTGGGCCTGGTGGAAGCCCATGAAGACCAGATAGAAGCAATCGGGCACCAGCATCGTAAACTACATCCCAAATTACCAAAAAGTTTCTGAGACCAAAAACCTTTAGAATGCCTCAAGACGAAGTTGATGATGAGCTTTTTGTTCACCATGGACCGGTGGAAGCCCATGAATACCAGGTGGGAGCAAAAGAACACAAGAAATATAGTCTACATCCAAAATTACCAATATGCTATTGTTGCTGAGACTAAAAATCCTTTAGAGTGGCTTGAGATGAAGTTGGTGATGACCTGCTTGTTCACCACGGCCTGGTGGAAGCCCATGAAGATCAGCTAGAAGAAATGGACACCAGTAGCATAATCTAGATCCCAAATTACCTATACGAAGTTGTTTCTGAGACCAAGAACCCTTTAGATTGCCTTGAGATGAAGTTGATGATGACCTGCTTGTTCACCACGGCCTGGTGCAAGCCCATGGAGACAAAGTGGAAGCAAATGGGTGCCAGAATCGTAATGTAGGTCCATAAATACCTATATGTTGCCCTTTTAAGGCCAAACAAGGTATTCTCGGCTGTTGCCAAGAGATGAGTGGCCTTACTTCAGGATTCCACCCAGATGAACCTACATGCCACAATTCAGCAAATTTCAATGAAAAACCATGAATTTATGAATATTTAAATTTTTGAAACATCAATATTTTAGATTATTGATTATAAATCAAGAAATAATAAAAAATTTCAAAATTCGCAGCTTAGCAGCTTCAAGATATCACCACGACAGGGGTATATGCCAAAACTCAACTGATTTTATTGAAAAACCATGGTTTTATGCATGTTCCAATTTTTGAAACATCACGAATTTGGTTTTTGGCTATAAATCAAGAAATATTATTTATTTCAAAAATTCCTTTTGCC
Source organism: Ptycholaimellus sp. GST1_10 (assembly GCA_030248095.1). Taxonomy (NCBI): domain Eukaryota; kingdom Metazoa; phylum Nematoda; class Chromadorea; order Chromadorida; family Chromadoridae; genus Ptycholaimellus; species Ptycholaimellus sp. GST1_10. The sequence continues at coordinate 13,230 of JASANA010000613.1, forward strand.
AGCTTTGAAATATTATTTAGACGGACGTATCGGCCAAAAATCAGCTAATTCCATTGAAAAACCAGTGATTTAGGATTTTTCGTATTTTGAAACATCAAAAAAATGAGTTTTGGGCGAAAATCAAAAAATTATGCCAAGCGCCAAAAATGGTCCTGAGGCACCGCTTAGGCGGACCTTCAAGCAAAAAATCAGCCAATTTCGTTGAAAAACCGCGGAGTACGGGCATGCCACACACACATATATATATATATCTGGTACCATCGGCAGGCCAAATGTGGATCTTTTTTCTCCAAAATTAGCAAATGTCTTGAGTAAAAAGTCAAGGAAATACAATTTCTACTAGTAGAATCTGCTGCTTGGACAGTTGCATTTTGTTTTTGGCGCGCAGTTCAGTGTCTCTTTCCATGCACACCCAAAAACAAAATACAGATGACGCAGCAGATTCTACTAGTAGAAATTGTATTTCCTTGACTTTTTACTCAAGACATTTGCTAATTTTGGAGAAAAGAGACCACATTTGGCCTGCCGATGGTACCAGATATTTCTTCTACTTTTAATATTGTATAAAATGTATAAATTCAAATTTTATATTGTTGGTTATATATTTAGTTAAGATTTTATTAGATAAAAAAAAGTTAATAAAAAAACTTATTTAAAAAATATAACAAAAAGCAAAAATTCAAAAATGAAAAATATAATGAAATTTCATTAGCAAATTAACATATGTTTGAGAAAATTTCTTGACTAAAACTCAGGGAAATCGATTTTTTGGTCTGCCGATGGTACCACATATTTCTTCCACTTTTAAGATAAAAAAAACTAAAAAGTTGCCTCAAAGAAGGGTTGAACCTGGTCATCTCTGAATTGAGTCCAATAGAAAAGCCACTTGACCACACAGCCGTAGTAGACTTTTCTTTTGTCCTTAGTAGTCTTAGACCATATACTTCTAAGTCCTTAGTAGACTTAGACCATATTAATTGCACAAATTTACCATTGCACCTTGCCGATTGATGCCTTAAGTACAGGCCAATTCAATACCTACTATCGTCCATTGAATAGATGCGGAGGAGGAGAAGAAGAAGGAGAAGGAGTTCGGACAAATGGTTTTTAGTGATTTTCTAATGATTGCTGCAAGTTTTGGGCGATTTCTCGCGAGTTTTGGACAATTCGATGATGCTCTTTCCAATGCAAAACGAATCAGAATGATTGGATTCTTCTGTGAGGAGCAGGAGCCTTATCAATTTTAAGATCTAGCAATAACCCCGAAAACGTACACCTGGGTCGAAAAGAGGGGCTGGGCACTGACGGTCGCTATGCTCCTTCGCGCCAGCCCAATTATATATGCGTGATACCATTTCGCTCAGATTCCGGGTCTACACCTCCAGATCTTCCTAGAGTAATATTACCTTTCAGGAAAAAAATGTTTGTCCAAATCCATTGAGAATTCGCCATTACTCAGCATACCCCATTTTTCAAATTTTCTACCCAAATAAGGAATGTTTCAAATTCTCCAAGTCTAGTTCCACCCATCCAGATCTTCCTTTAATTGTATTACCTTTCAGGAAAAAAAAGTTTGTCCAAATCCGTTGAGAATTTGCCATTTCTCAGCATACACCAATTTTTAAACTTTCTACTCAAAAAAGTAATGTTTTAAATGCTCCGGGTCCAGTTTCACCCATCTAGATCATTCTAAAATTTCAGTACCTTTCAGGGAAAAAAAGTTTGTCCAAATCCGTTAAGAATTCAACATTTATCAGCATACCCCATTGTTCAAACTTTCTACCCAATTAAGTAATGTTTCAATTGCTCCGGGACCAGTTTCACCCCTCCAGATCTTCCTAAAATTACATATCCTTTCAGGGAAAAAAGTTTGTCAAAATCCGTTGAGAATTTGCCATTTCTCAACATAGCCCATTTTTCAACCTTTCTACCCAAAAAAGTAATGTTTCATTTGCTCAGATTCCGGGTCTACACCTCCAGATCTTCCTAGAGTAATATTACCTTTCAGGAAAAAAAAGTTTGTCCAACTCCGTTGAGAATTCGCCATTCCCAGCATTTCCAGATATTGGGCTGGCGCGAGGGAGCAAAGCAAACCGTCAGCGCCCAGCCCCTCTTTTCGACCCAGGTGTATGTTTTGGGGGTTATTGCTAGATCTCAATTTTGATAAGGCTCTAGCTCCTCACAGGAAGCTTCAATCTTTCTGATTCTTTTTGCATTGGAAAGAGCAGCGTCAAATTAACCAGAACTCGCGAAAAATCGCCAAAAAGTATCAGAATGCTGGAGAAAATCACTCAAAACCATTTGTCCGAACTCCTTCTCCTTCTCCTTCTCCTTCTTCTTCTCCGCATCTATTCAATGGACGATAGTAGGTATTCATTTCTTCCCCACACCCCCCTTCCCCGAGTCCCTTGGCCTCATGTATTTATTTATTCATAGCTCTTAAGTTAAACAAATGAGTCAGATGCACCAGTGGTGTAGTGGTGTAAGCGATTGGGTAGATGGATGAAACTGGTATGTTTGAATCCATCTCAGGCATTCATTTTTATTTTTGCGTTTTTAAAGTTGAGAAAACAACTGGTACCATCGCCAGGCCAAAAGTAAAGCTCTTTTCTCCCAAAAATCGAGTGCACTAAGCATAAGTTAAGAAAAGTTCACAAAATTTTTTTTGTTTGACAGCAAGTTTGCATTGTAATATTCATTTTCATTAAATTTTTTACGTTTTTTTCTTTTTTTTGCATATTGAATAAAGTTTTGTCTAAATATATAACCAGCAATATAAAGTATGTACAGCAATGTATGAAAAGTGGAAGAAATATCTGATACCATCGGCAGGCCAAATGTGAGACTCTTTTCTCCAAAATTTGCAGTTGCCTGGAGTAAAAAGTCTAGGAAATACATTTTCTACTAGTGGAATCTGCTGCGTCATCTGCATTTTGTTTTGGGCACGCATGGAAAGAGACACTGAACTGCATGCCAAAAACAAAATGCAACTGTCCAAGCAGCAGATTCCACTAGTAGAAAATGTATTTCCTTGACTTTTTACTCCAGGCAACTGCAAATTTTGGAGAAAAGAGTCTCACATTTGGCCTGCCGATGGTTATCACACACATACATATATATATATATATATATATATATATATATATATATATATATATATATATATATATATATATATATATATATATATATATATATATATATATATATATATATATATATATATATATATATATATATATATATATATGCAGACAGACAGATGCAAAAATGGGGTAACTCCCGCCCTGGCCTACTATGCCGGCTACGGCGCCTTCATCAGCTTCTATGCCAACACCCTCTCCATCAATGACCTCTGCCCCTTTTCCAATGATCTCACCAAGGCGGGATTATTGAAGCTGTTGAACAACTTTTTGTATATTGTTTGGCAGGAATAAAAAAAGCGAGGGTTATCACGCATTTTCAAATTTCTTTTCATCACCTTCGTCAATCACAACCAACATTTTTGGACCAGTTCGAATTAACAGTGGCTTGAAAACATCCTCGCTGCAGCATTCTTTAATATGTATTCGACCTCTTGTTCCTACATGATAAACTCGCCCAACAACTCCAACGTGAGGTCCTTTACTCATTTGGACCTAGAAGAAATTTATACAATCAAATTTGTTGTAAGAAAATAGCAACCAGCTGCCCGACTAAGCTTGAACGCTCTTGTATCTTGACCACTTCATTCGGAATGGCCGCTGCCTCATTTGCCAAGTCGGTAAATTTTTCAGCCTCTCCACACTCAGGGTGCAGAGCGGGACCAGTGTTTTCAATCGTTGCTTCACTTTCTCCAGAGTTGCTCTCGGAAACCGATAATTCAGAATTCATTATTCGCAACTGAAATATTTATTGTGATCAATTATTTACAATGACAGATGGTTTACGTCTGCACAAAAAATTCTAACATTTTGAGCCTGAACCATTTGAAGAACATGGTGAAATTGTAGCTCAAGGTAGTTGAGTTTACTCACGACAGCAAGCAGAACAGTCCTGTTATCCAAATTGCCAACCTCCAAGCTTGCAAGTATTTGATCCAATGGTCTGAAAACAAATGAATTTTTTTGAAATTTCGACAACACCTTTCTAGCCTCGAAATGCAAGCATTGAGTTCCGTCGTCCAATTTTTGTAAGTCTCAGGTTCCATCATGATTGCGAGATTTTATAGAAGAGAGTGACTGTGAGTGAATAGAGTGAATGAGGTGGGAGAAGAGAGGGGGTGTGGCCTTCGATTAATGGCTACCGCAAGTTATATGTGGCTCACTCCAAGCAAGACAGCAAAAAAAAGTTCACAGCAGCTACAGCTTGTGCACATCTACCACATTTGTTTAAAATGGACCCACGAGCTTAGTATTACCTTTTTTTCAAAGGGGTCTAAATTTTTATGCTTTAAGACTCCTCGCGAATTTCCATTCAGCTTCTCTCCATCAACGTATCCACTTATGTCACTGGCAAATCCTTTCATTGCGCCATCGCCTATGGTTCCTGGGACTCCAGGGATGCTCCATGCTGCACCCATACCTCCATTCCAACCTCCTACACCTCAAACAACTACCTCAATCAATATATCAACAGCGGGGAATATGCGAGCCTTTGGTGGGAATATACCAACTTACAACACCATTGGGGCGTATGGGCAAGGCTTTGGGCTACCTTTTACAATGGGCAATCAATATATGGGAGTGCCGCAATATTACCAACAGCCATATCAAGTCTATACTCTGCAGCCAAATACAGCCCCACCCATCGTTCAACCGGTTCTTTCTTTGCAATATATTACTGCAAAGGTTTAGCTGTATATAATCAATGCAGCTTCTGGCCTGTAGTCAAAGACAGCCCGATTCAAGCCAGCAACCAAATTCACGGCAGGAGGGTGATTCAGTGGATGTCACTGCGTTGAGCGATCAAGGGGATTCTGGTAAAGAGGCTGGTCCAGAGTATAATGGCGCAGCGGAGGTCGCAATGGAGACCTCAATGGATACCGCCAATTCCCCACCAGACGCTGAATCCGTTGGATCACTGGGGGAAGTTAATGAAATCATGGCTTCTGTGACTAACCAACCCCAGCAACGTGGCAAGTGGAAACGCCGTCGCTCCGTAACTAGCAGTTATTGATAGCAGCAGCTAGTTTTTAAAAGTCAATCCAGTTTCAGCAGATTAGCAATATTCAAGTGCCTCAACTAAACAACCTAACTGAAATGCCTGCTGATACTTTATTCTACAAATCATCACAAATGGAGGGCCATGTTCACTATATCGTTGATTATGAATGCCTGGCTTGTTTCGTCTTCATTATGAAATTATGGTTTGCCTTACCTGAATTTGCTCGACAGACAAGGCGAAGGGTTATTTACAAAGCTCAAAATGTAAAATGTTAATATTTTGTTTTTCCAGCACAAAGTGACCTGTTTATCGATTCAGCAAATGTCTGCCAAAAATCAATTCCCAAAATTATACTTTGATATTCTGGAACACGAAACAGCTATAAAGTACATCTGGTTCTGAACATGACAGAGATATTGCGGCTAGATTGGATGGTTTTAATCACCATAAATCCTATGCAACACCAGCCTATCAACCGTAAATCTCATTTCTTGTTTTATGCTTTTAATGTATTGCATTTTAAGACTTTTGCGCTTTATTTCGGTGAAAATACTCTGGATCAAAAATTATCAAATGCACATTGGGAACCAATTCAATGCTCACGTTAATGGTTTAATGTGGGAAAGCGGAATGCGTAATCTGGAGATTATAATAATGGAGAAATGTACCATACTACCGCTCAAATTTTGTGACCTATTTCTGGAACGATTTGAATCTGTACGCTGCTTTTCTATGGTGGATTGCTCCATTTGCGCATTGGGATCCGAGGCAGCAGTTTATCAACCCACCAACTTTACATATTTCTTTCAAGGAAATACTCGATTTATGATCATCAGCATTTATTCCAAGGACCCCCAGTTAGCATTTGTTTGAGTTGATATCGATCTAAACTCTAATATTGAAGTACTACCTCATGGCAAACATTTATAGAGCTTATGCTCATTAAGCGATATCCAAAGTTTCAAGATTTGCGTTTCAATGTCAAAATAAATATGGTTAGAATTTGATTCGTTTTTTTCTGAATATTTGAAAAAAACAAGATTTTAGGATAAACTAATGCATTTTCTAGAACTCTGGTTCCAGCACGACTATTTCACCGGAATGTATTCACGTTTCTTAAGGTTATGCCTAGATCACAAAGTTTTTTAGCTCAATATTTCATTTTAAAGGAAGGCAATCGATAAGGAGGAAAAATTAAAAGTAGCCTATCACACATCGCGCCAGAAACCGGAAAATATTACATCAAATCATGCTATCCACTTAATGGCCAAAGAATATGCTGGCGTAAAAGGCACGGCAGCGTTTAATGAAGTTGTTGAGCAAAAGCTGCTACTGCTCAACCTACCTTACCCAAACATCTTCTTTTCGGTTAGTGTCTAATAAAAGTGGTGTATATATAGTTTTAAAATTTAAGTCAACTCAATATCCTCCTGAAAAAGGCGAAGCGATGGCCACAATTTGCTATCAATGGCGGCGCTATGATGGGTCAATACTGGAGATAATACGGCTCAAAGGCAACGCTGATTGGCTGCCCGCATTTGTAGGGAGCATGCGACCCAGACACGCCTCTCCAAAGGTGAACCAGGCTCACTACCTGATTTTGAAATGTTGCTAAACCTCTCGCTTTTCACAGCACTCGTGATCAACAACATCATCGTTGGAGGTGTTGGGGCAGCTGCTTATCTATTTTACTTGTACAAAATTAAAAAGTTACATCTATTAGGAGAAAAATAGGGCTGAGTAAATTTGGATTTCAGCAATCATTGCCAGTGCGCAGAGTCAAGACCATCATCACCAACACCCTCTGAATCTTCAACGACATCTTTGCCAACCTCCTCAGCCCACATCCCTACCGGAAATAACACCCTGGTTCCAGAATGCAGCCTATCTATTTTAGACTCAAAATTACCCACCATGACTGAGGCAATATCTGATATTTTTATTTTAGTTGATAGTCTTAGTTATGGTGAAGCTATTGCCTGTCTAACGAGGAATGTAGTCCTAGGGCGCGACAGCGCCCTAGTTATGAATGGGTGATCGAGTTTTTGCATGGTTGCGTGTCACCGAATTGATTGGAAGACTGGTAGGTGAACCCTAGGACATATATATATCAATCAAAAGCTCACAGTCTGCTCCAGATGGCAAAATTCTTGAAATTTTGATTTAGGCCTCTGAATTTTAATAAATAACTAAAATATTAACTGAAATATATAAATAAGGGGAACTGCACAGATTTTTATAAACTGATGCTCAGGTTAGCTTAAATGCAAAAGGGAAACTGCGCAGATTTTTATGAACTGATGCTCAGGTTAGCTTCAATGTGATAGTTCTTAATTTGTGGAATCTTAGAGGAATTCCAATGACTTCGAGTAACCCTAGGACACCAAAATTGATTTTTTCCCTATCTAAATCCTTCCTAAAGCCTTGCTCATGTGGCAAACTTGTCGCCTTGTTCATGTGGCAAATAAATATGTTTTCCACATGGCCAAGATCTAGACAAGACTAAAATGCTACAGCATGAGCAGCTTATGAATTGTCAATCATCAAAAAGAACTAGACTAGTTGTGACAAAATCGTGACAAATTTTGATTTAAATTATAAACCCATTTGAGTTAATATTTTAACAAGTTCATCTATAAAATCCACTGATCATTCATAAGCAGGCGGCAATTTTGGCACAAAAAGGACAATAATTAGTAAATTATAAAATAGAAAAATATGAATTTAACAATTTTTTGAAGTTAAATCAAAAAATTTTTTTGCATTTTAGGGCATGCTGAAATTATAAATTTTCTAAATGAGGTGTAACAAAATAAAACAAAATTGAAATTAATTGAAATTATTTAAGGTAAAGTTAGCTTTTGCTGGCATTTGCAATATGACCAATTTTTTATTTAAAACTGAATTATGATTCAACATTGACATGTTTTCATTATTGAAGAGGCTTGAAAATAATTTAGTTCACAAAACTTATCATTTAAACAAAAATTGAAGACAAAACAAAAACTGCAATAATTTAAATGACTGGGTTCCTGCCATAAATTGCCGCCTGCTTATGAATGATCAGTGGATTTTATAGATGAACTTGTTAAAATATTAACTCAAATGGGTTTATAATTTAAATCAAAATTTGTCACGATTTTGTCACAACTAGTCTAGTTCTTTTTGATGATTGACAATTCATAAGCTGCTCATGCTGTAGCATTTTAGTCTTGTAAAGTATATCGATCAGAGTTTTTACAGCAGATCCCCCTTTTTTTCAAAGGATATCAGAAATTTTATTGCACACGTTTTTATTTATCTTGAAGACAAGCACCGTAAGAAATTCCCTGCTCATTATTTATTGTATAATTTGCGTGAGAAAGACCAGAACATTGTTTTTCAGGATTTTAAACTTATGCTTAACCCAATAGCCCATTTGTGATTTGATTCAGTTTTGTCTGCTGCTATTAAGAATTGTGAGAATTATGAAGACAGTCTTTGGGTAATACGCATTGCTAAAACTTATTTACATTTCACTTCTGTTGATGCCCCCAATTATTTGTACCACTTTTTAATGCTTGAAAATGAATTTAGAGCCATTCTTATGCTTGGGCCCTTCAAATATGTGTGGCTTAGTAGTCCAATGCTCAGTTGAAATTAAATGACTGCATTTTTTTGCGTCCCAGCTGAGGCAATCACTGCAGCACTTGGAAACACAATCAGTGAGAGAGAGTGAGAAAGAGCAGGGAGAGAGGAAGGCGGGATGTTGCAACTAGAGGCTTGTACCAACATCCTACGCCTCCGCATCACCATGGCCCACGTCCGGCGGGATGTGGAGGCTGTTCAGCGGGAAATGGACAGTCTCTACGACAACCTTCGCCCAGGTTCTTTTCAACCAATTCCAGGTCCGCACACACTCACCTCACTCAATCTCAGGATGGGGGCAGGATGGGGACGGCGGAGAGCCCCGCTGGCCGCCGGCCTACTCGCCGCCCCGCCCCCAGTTCCAGCCCAACCCCGACTCCCCGGCGTATTCGCCAGGCCACCTGGGATACGCACTCCCTCCAAGCCCTACCCCTCCCCGCCTCCCGCCCAGCCCCGGCAGCCCCTCCGCCCCACCCACTCCCCTCAGTTCAACCTCCCCACCCTCTACCCCCACTCCCGCCCCCGCCACTCGCTGGCGCTCGCCCTTGTTCATGTAGAGGCTTTTTTCTTGCGTCTATTGCGCCTTTGGAGCTATTGCTCATTTTGCTCTGTTTGGGGAACAAAAAAAGAAGGGGAAGAAATGCGTAAGAACATACAACACTGAAAAGAAAGCCGTTGTGATCTCGATGGTTGAAATGTAGCAAACAAAAAGATTGAAATAAGCCGAAATGGTGTTAGTGAATGGAATGCAAAACATTGCTGGTGAAAGAAAAGCCGCTGTTTTCACGCGTGTTCTGAGGTTTCACCCAGCCTTTACTACCAGCCAGCAGAGGCAGGCCTCAATTCTCCCACCGTTCCTTAGCCCGCAAAATTTTCCCCCCTCCTGCCTTCACGCGCGGGGAGGCGCAATGTTTCAGCCGTTCTTTATAGCCCCACGTTAGAGGTAGGCCTCAATCAGTTTCACAGTCACGCACCAAATTTCCCCCTTTCCACTCTGCACGCGTTGGGGTTTGAGACTAGCCAGGGGTGTGAGGCTGCACCCCCTCTTCAGTACCAAGCACCAGAGGTACGTCTCAATGTTCACTCACCCAGACAACTGCAATTTCCCCCCTCACTCCTCTACGCAAGGGGCGCGCTGGAGGCTACCCAACAGTGGGGCGCTTCAACCAGGGGCTCTAGCCACACAGCAGAGACACCCCTCAATGCACGTGAGTTTCATAGCAGTATGAAGGGAGGCACACTATCGTAGTCCATTCCAGCACATTCATCTCCCCTAATGGGTTAGGTGTGCGATTAATGGCTCCTTTAGATCAGCCATTGGCGCCAGAGAGGACGCAAGGAGCCTACCACCCGCCCCCCCAGCCCCCCCCAACCCCCCCCAGCCCCCCCTCCCCCCCCGCCCCCCCCCCCCCCCCCACCAAAAAAACAAACCAACCCGGGCTGTGTAAGTTTGGTTCATATAACTGGCAGGAAATAGTTGGAGGGATTTGCAGATTACCTGGGGGGTGAGAACATGCGACCTATTTACGATCTCCTCCGCACCATGATCATGGTGCTCTTCCCACCCCGCGGCCACCACCCCAGCCAGGTGGCCCCTGCCCAGCCGCCTATGCACAGAGGCGGCTTCCAGAGTCCAACAATGTCCACAGATCCACGACCCTATCGCCGAAGTCGCTTCGATTACCATCCACCACCCCCAGTTTGTAGCTTCACACCCTATTTCCGAGAGAGCACTAGTTCACCGGTAAGGCGTAGGATTGTGAGATTTGAGAATCCTGTGGCAGTTACCCCTCGCCCAGCTCCGATACCTGACACTGCTGAGCCTCAAGTACATGAAGGAGAAAGCATGAATCCCATGTCACCTGATTGCTAGTTTAAATAACTATCTTTTCTCCAATTATCATCTTAACCAGCATTAATCATTTGACAAGTGATTACGGTCAAATATTCCGCTTTGACAATGTTTTCATGATTATGTCGTCTGATTTTCAATAATACTCAAAGAATTGTCAGAGAAAAATCAAAAGCAAAATACAAAAGCATGAAAGGCAAACCTGAATCGATCGGAAACACGCATGTTGGGAAAGAGACAGTAGGAGAGGCGTATACAGAAGGCTAGGTGTTTTTTTCTCTAGTATACCTGCGGAAAGGACCAATCAGAGCAGACTCATTTTTTTACCAAATGCACCCGCACTTCAGTCATGGGCTCGCTCACTTGCTCCAGACCTAAACTTTCTCTAACTCACAACCAGTCAGCAGTAGGTTTTTTACCTGGAGAAGTTTTGAGGTGGTTATAGATGGTCTTTAGTTCGCGAGAGATTACAATGAGTAGGGCGAGTAGTTTTAGACCGAATTTCAAGCTCCACTCGGCTGTAATTTATTTTTTTTTCAAAAAACCTACCAAACAGAGTGTTTACCTGAACAAAGATGCTCAAAGCATTCATCGATATCCTGATATAGCAAAGCCATCAATGCGAATAGTTCAAAGCAGAAGCGTAGGTGCATTTTGCAGGTGTGAATCTGTGGAGCCAACTAACACTGCTCAAGGACGCACTTGCCTAAGGCACCCGTTAGACCTTCTGTCGCACATCCGTTAGGACCGGTTTGTTTGGGCCATATTTTCAGGTCAACCATGTCTGAAAAAGAGATTGCGCTGATGGATGACAAAGCCGTCCTTAAAATGCCGAAAATTCCTTATATTATAGCTAGATCTGATGGAGTTGAAATTGCAATACCATTGCGACCAACTGTTTCGATCGATGACTTAAAACCGTTAATGCTTAACGCTAATACCAAAGTTATGACAAGAGAGGCCACCCAAAAGGTGCCTGAAATAGGTTTTTTTGTATTTTTTACAAAAGCTTCAAATAGGAGGACAATTCCATCAAAAACTGCCCCAGCAAAGAGGGCTGGAAAGAGGGCGGCGACAAGCGGAGCAGAAAGAGGCAAAAAGCCAAGCCAAAAAACGGAAAACCGAAACCAGCCAAAAAAACCACTCTTTCTCTTATTCAAACAGGCAATCCAGAGAGGAAAACACAAAGACGAGCAGAAAAATCACCAGCGACAAACCAGCACACACCACCAATCAAAACACAAACAAACAGAACACCAAAGCAAACAACCAGCACAGCAGAAAAACAAAATCCTCCAAGCAAACAGCAAACAGCCAACCTCACCACCGGAAGGCAGGGCCGCAAAAACAAGCACCAAAAAACAACACCCGCCCCCCCACCCGCCCACACAAAAACCCAAACCACAGCGCACCCGCGGGGCGGCCAAGCAAAGCAACACACCAACACCAAGCCAGAGAACAGGCCACAACACACACCACAAACAGAGGACAGAAACACAAGCCCAACCCACCAAACAGCAGCAACAAGCAGAAAGAAGAGGAGAGACACGCAAGACAGCAGAAGACGAGAGCAACAAGAAACTGAAAGATCCAGCTCGTCGAACGTCCTTCCGTCTCAACTCGGCCGAAGTTTGTCTCCGGTTCCAGTCCAGCTATAGCGAAGGGTCCATTTCCGGCGAAGACGAAGACGTGGGCGAAGTCGAGGCCATTCACCCCCTTTCTGAGACAGGACTCGGTGGGGTCGATTGTGACGACAGTGATTAAGTCTGTAGATGGAGGGAGAGCCTAGCTCCATCCGGTCTCTTCAACACCATTCGACGTTGGTGTTGCGTGTAACGGCCCTTGCCATCAAACACCGCTCGAGTATCTTGTGGACTTCAATTGGGAAGCGGATGCCTTCGGGTTGTAAGACATAAGTCCTGGTCCGAGAGCCGAAACGCTGGAGACTGAGGTTGGGACTGTTGTCGATCTTGATGACGAAATTACGTCTGTGGATCTCATCCATCTGTCCCTCTGTCCCAGCCGATGGAGTGGGACCTCCTTTCCCGCTCTGGGTGTCTGTCTGACTGACTGCAGTCTGGGAGCCGTGGCAGCAGGTAGGAGCTCCTCTGCTCCCAGTTGGATTGGTGCCTGCTGACTCGGAGTTAGGAAGACCGGTGGCCTGTTCCCGATTCCACCTCGTCTCTCTCCATACCGGGCCCATCCTCGTGTCTTCCTCGAGCCAGTTGCGCATACGCCAATACACTACTTCTGGCTTGGGATGGACGCCATCTAGATCGAGCATCCAAGGTGGCTGCGGAAGGAGCAGGATTCCCGTAGCCAGTCAATCCAACCATGGGGAGTTAGCATCATGATCTTTGAGACGAATGGTTGGGAAGGGGCCGGATAATGGGCCGATGGCATTCCAAAACTCGGAAGGAGTAAGGGAACCATCCATGCCACGGCAGGACGATAGCTGGACCTCATCCAATCGGCCTCGACGTGGTCTGATGAACCCAAAGAACGCTCGTTTAGGAACTCCCTCGAAGTTGCAGAGGTCGAAGACAAGTGCCTTGTTCTTTAGGCACATCCTCTTGAAGATCAGTAGCGTTGTCATCAGTCCCTTGCCACTCAGGCTTTGTAGCACCAACTTGTCCGCTGAGATGTGTCGAAAGTAGCTCAGGAGATGCCGTTGCTCTTCTGGATCAGACATGACGTCGGTGAGTCTGAGCATGGTTCCGATAATGCTTCTAGTCAGGCTCGGCCTCTTCTGTTTCGTGATTCGCCGTGTCCCTCTGGGCTGTTCGGTAGAGTGGAGAAGGTTCTTGGCGTGAGTGGGAGTAGGAAGTTCTATTGAGGCAAGGCGGGGCGTCTTTGATGGTGGTTCGTCATCCCCGTTAACTTCCCCTGGGATGGACTCGTTGATGAACTTCTCCAGATGAATCTCCAGTCTGCCGCGTGATGACACCATCAGTGATCTATAGTGAACTTTAGGCAGGGCCCCCCAAGGTGCTCCGTCTACCAGGCGATGCCACTTGGAGCACACGAGACGAGTGCGGGCTATGCCATGTCCATCTAGGTGTCGCAAGACTTGTTCCAGGACCTCGTTTGGAAATTCGTCGAGTGTCAGCGACGTCGTTGTCTCCTTGTCGGTAGGGGAAGAATCTTGTCTGATCTGTCCCGGCTGTGTTCCAGATGGGGAGAGATGGGCCATCAGAGCCTTGGCATCCACGGCTGTCCCCGCAGCAGCTAGGAGCTGTCCCCGGTTGGAGCGAAGCTTCTGGTAGTGGCGCTGGAGTGCCGGTCGGCGATAATCGTCTGGGGACAGCCTTTCCAGCTGATTCTCCATCAGCGTGGTTGCCAACACCACATGTGCCATGTTGGAGTATTCCCGGTGTAGGGGGAATGGCATGTCCATCCGATGCTGGTTGTTGATGGCACTGCCTCCCTCGGAACTGTCTACGTTGGTAGTGAGCAGTCCTCTATCCTTCGTCACTTCGGGCTCGGCTTGCGCAGCCTCCAGGAGCACGCTGACCTCCCGGTAGAGGATGTTGCACAATTCCAGGAACCATGCACATTCTGCGCCCTCGTCTCGGTGGTCGAGAAGATTATCCACGATGGCTGGATGGAAGACTCCTTGAGACACTAGCTGATCCAAGATGGAGCACCAAGAGAGGTCATTGGTGCAGTGTTGCTGTTTTTTTAATCCATAATGTATACATTATAGAATATTAAAAAATACGTACTATTTTATAACTCGGATTTTTGGTATATTTTCAATTTTAATGTATGTCTAATTTTTGAGGGGCTTGTTACAGAATATTTATGGCATAATATAGAATATATTGTATAAAATTGTGTAAATTTCCCCAAATCCAGCAGCTTTTGCCTATGTGACATGCAAATAGTGCAACTCATGACTAACCTGCAGATATTGCAACTTGCAAAAAGTGCAAGTTAGAAAGTGTAGATGCTGACATGCAAAAACTGCAACTCACGACTTGCAGATATTGCAACTTGCACATTTTGCAAGTTGCAGAATTTGCAAGTCAGCGTTAAGCATGGGGTACGGTATCCCATCCCCCTGCTACCATATACACTGCCTGCATATCATATTCTGTGCGCACACAAGGGACTACGAAATCGCCCTGCGCAGCACCATTCTCCTTAGAAAGTCCCTAGTGCAGCAAGATGGAGCTCACCAAGATGGGTGAGGCGCTGAAGCCCGAGGCTATGCCATCTGCTGCCCATCCATTCGACACCATTCTCAGCACTGTCTACAGAATCCCACAGGATGTCGAGGAGTTCTTCGTAAAAGCATCTTTGCATTTGTTCTTGACAAAACTATAAGATCTGCAGAGAGGCGAGTTGGCGACGATCCCTTCCTGGGATATTGGGCGGCGGTCAGAGCTGATGCGGCTGATGTTGAACTGCTTTGACGGCATCAGCATGGACATCTACCCAGGTCTGATGGGCGAGGCAGACATCGTCGCCGCCCTCATCAGCCCTGCGCCTCCCACCAACAGCATCGACGACTACAAGTCCTTCTCCGGACGCGTTCTCCTGTTCTTCAACTCGGTTTGTTGTCCTCCTGAACTGCTGAAGACTTGCACATTCTGCAACTTGCACTATATGCAACTCATGCCAACTTGCACTTTATGCAACCCATGCCAACTTGCACAATCTGCAACTTGGACTGACTTGCACTTTATGCAACTCGGGCCAACTTGTACAATCTGCAACTTGGTCCGACTTGCACTTTGTGCAACTTGGTCCGACTTGCACTTTGTGCAACTTGGTCCGACTTGCACTTTGTGCAACTCGGGCCAACTTGCACTTTCTGCTAGTTGGATTGAGTTGCACTTTCTGCAACTGATGCATTGTTCCATTGTTTGTAGGCCTTCATGACCATCCCCCGGCCTGCTTATTTCACATTCGGGAGCCAGGTACCCAAGTTCTACAAAGACACCTGCACCGCGTTCGGCACCTGGAAGAAGGTACTCAATTTGTTTTCCACACTGACAGGTTGATATAAACAATTTGCACTTTTTCAGCACGTTTACACCCGCCCAGGAGCTGGGAAGCTCACGGAGGGCAGCTGGGTTCAGTCGGGCAGCTCCTTTTGGAGACAGAAGCAGGGGGATGGCGTGACAGTTTGGGCGACGTCATGCAACCCCAACTCATTCACCCTCTCCAAAGACAGCGGTGCACACATTACCTTCTAACTTTCCTTGAATTACAACTTTGTTGATGTTTTGAGTCAGCCTCAAAGTCCTCGTCTACGCCCTTGTCGAGGATGGTGCTGGAGGCCAGACGAAGCTGGCTGGAGACAAGCTGGCGGTGCAGTTCCTCTGGCAGCAGGATGGAGCTGTGGTGTCACCGCTTCGCTTCAAACCTGACAAAATCGACCACAGCCTACGCCTGGCCCATCTGCCTGCGGTTTGTGCAAGTTGCATATTCTGCAAGTTGCAGTATTTGCAACTTGCAAATTATGCAACTTGCAGAATATTCAACTTTGAAAATCTGATAATTTTGAAATCTGATACTGGCAAAATAAGTAGTTGCTGCAGGCCCTGTCTTCGAAGCCCGCCAAGAAGGTGTCAAAAGCTAGCGCTGGTGAAAGCTCGAGCACAAGCAAAGACCCGCCCCAGCAGCAGAAGGTTGGTCTTTATTAGTCTGACTTGCACATTCTGCAAGTTGCACTTTCTGCAGGAGGTCGTCGTGGAGTCTGGGAAGGGGAAGAAAGGAAGCTCACTCAGCACCAGGAAGAAGCAGAAGGTTTGTCTTTATTAGTTGGACTTGCATTTTCTGCAAGTTGCACATTCTGCAAGTTGCACTTTCCGCAGGTGTCCGCCGTGGAGTCAGACTCTGGGAAGCGGAAGAGTGGAAGCTCACAAGCACCTGGTACCAGCAAGGTCAAGAACCCTGGCAAAAGGCGAAAGGTTTCTTTCCTATTTGGCCTTGCACATTTAGCAACTTGCATAAGTCAAAACTGGCACTGTTTTCAGGAGGAAGCGAGCAAGAGGGCCAGGGCTTCAGAAGGTCCAGTCTGCTTCAAGTGCAAAAGCTCTGCTGAGCTCTGCCCAGTGACCAAGGGGCCGGAGGAGTTCATCTCCTGCAGCAAGTGCCTGAAAAGTTGGCACCCTTCGTGTGTCCAATTTACTCCGGAAGGTGCTGCTCTAGTGAAGGTTGCTTGCTCACACACCACTTCGTTCATGTTCTACGTGTCATATTTGGCAGAGCTACGAGTGGAAGTGCGCTCCGTGCAAGGATTGCGAGTGCTGTGGAGGTGCTGAGGATGAGGAACTGACCCTGACTCCGATTCCGATTCTGACCCTGACTCCGATTGGGAATCCAATTAGTTGCAACTCACTATTCTTCCCTGCGTGCATTGTAGTGATTGCTCCAGACACCCCCTCCCTGTGTACACACAAGACAGCAATCGCAATCGTCCTCTGCCCACTCACATCTTCCATACACCTCCTCCCCTCGCAAATGGCCCCTCGCATCAGATCCCTCACCCATTCCATCTGGGACTGCGATCTCGCCATACGCTATGATTCACTGTCCAAACAATGATAGGTCAATGATTGGTGTGGGTGCAGCTTGGGCAACGATATATCGTTGGATCCTTCTCCACCAGCCGTTGGCAGATTAGCATGAGAAGTCCGGCATCGGTTGGTCCTAGGATGGGTCCTAGCTCTTCTTGAACACACGCCAGGCATTGGCGTCGGGGACAATTGCTGCATCGGATCTGGTCGGTCTGGGCTACCTCCTCGATGCACTGATCGCAAAGGGAGACGCCAGACACCCGGATTGTAGACATGATGGTGTAATGGCCTCGAACCCAAGGTAGCAAGTGTGGTGCTGCGAGAGCCCGTGTTCAGTTTCCAGCTACAATCAGGCTCTCCCTTAGGGTTTGGCCAGAATGGAGGCCGCGACGCGCGAGTGATGCTAGGCAGGGGTGATGATGATGAGAGTAGGACGAGCTCTCATGGTTCTCATCCCAGTCCTGATATGCTCTCCACTCTGGTAGCTTCCGTTGCGTCGCTTCCATGCCCTGGCTCCTTATGATAGTGACGGAGGAGTTGTGGGATGGATGTCCTCAGAGCTGGCGTCATGACATCTCCTTTCGTCATGTGGTCCTCTGGATCTCTGACTGGCATTAATCCCAAACCGGGAACATTCCACTGTCTCTGGTGATGGGCGACTGACTCCTCACTAGGAATTCCTTCCCTCTTCATGCTCTTTCCTTGCAGCCAGGGTCTTCGTGTCACTGTGAGAGGTAGGGCAGGTGAAGTTCCAGCCTTACTCTGCTTGCTGCTAGAGTCAAGTTGATGTCCCACTCCGGCATTTGGTAGTGGGTAAGGGGTCCTCCAGGTGATGGGTTGTTCCCTCCATCTTGTCTTGACGACCGGAGTATTGTCTACTCACTCTCCTCTTTGCCCTAGAGCTTCTTCCTGGCCGTAGGTCCGGTAACATCCTAGAGAAGGTGGAGAGAGCAAGTCTGTTCCAACTTTCTCCGATGATGCCGGATTTGGCCTGCTAGAGGGCCAGCTGTTCCGATGTGTTGTCGTGACCTCCTTGAGGGCCGGTATCCCAATGCTAGATTGTGGAATGGGACACGTCGGCCAGGGCTGAGCAGGTAGCAGTAGATGACTTGGAGAGGCAGTATCCTTATCCCCTATGGTCTTCCAGCTGTCCTCCTGTCCCTCCAGATGTTGAGTGCAGAAGGTGTCTTATGCCTTTGTATATGGCGGGTTGCTTCTGTTCGTCCGGGTACCCTATCCTCCCGCCGGGCCTGTCTTGCGGTGGCTGAGGATAGTATGGCCAGTGAATGTCAGTCAGTAGCATAGTAGTGGCGATTAGACTGGCGACGCTCAAGAGCCCCTCAGGCCGGACCACCAGTTTGTGGTGGTTGTGGGTTGTAGACCTCCGACATGGAAGTGGGTCAGGGAATACCCATGTCCGTTTGCAGTGATGGTATGTTGGGGACTGTATGGTGAGAAGCACGGGCTCTGGAGCTAGCAGAGACATGCGCCATCGTAGTAGGCTGGTAGTGGCCGGCTCTAAGCTCCTGAGAATCCTGGCATCCATCTCGTGGTCCTTAGTGCCTGGCAGATGCTCAAGGGGGTTGGTAGTGTCGTTGGATGAGAGTTGGAGTTGTGCAGTCTAGGGTCACGGCCGTCTACAGAAGCCGTGGAGACTGCGGTAATATCGGTGGCTGGGAAACAGCTCGCGAAGGACTCGGATCCATAGGAAGGAGCGGAAGAGGAGCTATCGCGACTGGTGTCTTCTTGATAACTTTATCTGCTCTGATGCTCGCTGAACATGTCGCAGTGGCAATCCGCAGTCACGCGATGTTCCTGTTCCTGGTGGCTCCGACCGTGAGTATACTTGTCCGGTGAATCCTCTGTAAAGAGGTCCGGGAAGTGTAGTCATAGTCGAGGTGATCCCCACTCAGTGGTGAGAACTGCTGTCGCAGTTCCCAGTAGCACTATCTGCCGGAGACAAGGAGAGATCCGATTACTCTGCTTGCTTCCTCGGTGAGTGGATCGGAAGTCTTAACTTCCAGGACGACTCAGAAGACTGGCAATGAAGACGTGTATGCTGATGGGTGTGCACGTCTCTCAGGTCTTCTTCCTAACTCGCTGAGATGTCGACGCGAAGTTAGGAACTCGCGATGTCCTTGTGGCTCAGCTTAGTCCTAGAACTGCCGAGGCAGCCTTCTCAGTGGATAGGAGCCGAGTACAGCTCCGTTGGCCGGTGAGGGCTGTCGATGACCTTCCTTAGGATGAGGATAGGCAGCACTCGGGAGACTTCCTCGCTAGCTGAATTGGCATGTCTCTCCCCTTGGAATGAGGACCGAAGAGCGGCAACGAGGGCGTGAACGTTGATGGTGGATTACGCTTGTGTCGCCTTTCTTTCTATCTCGCTGAGAGGTCGAATCGACGAGGGAACCCAGTGAAGCTGTCTGAGGCCTGATCGAGTTCCCCTCCAGGCCTCTTCGTTCCTGTCCCAGAGAGCACCTCTTGGAAGATGCCGGTCCAGTGTCCTTTCGTTCTTCAGTGAGGATTGTCGAAGGCGCTCCCCTGAAGACGAACAGACGTGGCATCCAGATGACTTCTCCCTCCTCGCAGTGTCATCTGGCTGGAAGACTGAATCGCTAATAGTAGCTGTCTGAAGTCTTCCTTCTCGCTCGCTGGGACATCTGCGCGAAGGCAGAGGCTAGTGAGGACCTTGAGTTTCAGACTAGTTCCTCCTCCGCAGAAACGTCTGTTAGTCTGTCAGATGAACGGCATCTCTTCCCGCTCTCCGCTCCCTTCCAGGTGTCAGTCCTCGGCGGGAGGCGTCCCAGTGTAGCTGAGTGGATCCGTGAGGATTGTCGAGGACAACCCTGAGGATTGACGGAAGTCGCACTCGGGTGGTGTCTTGTTGCTGGAAATGATGCCTGGTCTCGGTCATCTCCTGCCAGTCTTCCGCAGTTGGTGGGAGCCATGATGACCAGTGTAGCTGGAGGAGGGCTCAGCGGTCTCCCGTCTTAGGCCGGAGGCCTGAACTGCTGTCAGCAGCGGAGGGAAGTTGGAACCCCCCTCTGGCGGCAGTAGGAGGCCTTGCATCCCCCGACGTCAGCCATGAGTAGAAGGTCTTCATAACCAGCTGTGACAGTGGGAGTCCTGAACGGCTAGTAGCAGTTGAACAGGAGCAGTCCATGAAGGCGTTGAGGGCGACCCTAAAGGCTGGGTGGAGTGATACTCCAAGGACCTTTCTCTGCTCGCAGTGGCATCTACACTCACTCGCTTCCAATCAGTCTCCAATAGTAGGTTGGAGGCATGAGTCGGTGTAGCTGATGGAAGGCTCTGACAGTCTCCAATCCTGGGCGGGAGGTCTGAATGGCGAATGGGAGCGGATGGAAGTCTGGGACACTTCTGGCGGCGGTAGTTGGCCTTTGTAGTCTCCCGTGTCCGCGTGGAGGACCATGTCTTCTGCGATGACCCATGAGGATCTTGACCACCAGTTGTGGAAGCAGAGGTCTCAATCGGCTGGGCAGATGCGTGGGCGTCCTCCTGTCGAGGTAGGCGGTCTCAGTGGTCTCCGGTGTCATGATGGAGGCTTGAGAAGCCGGCAGTAGCAAGTAGAAGACTTGTCGGCCTCCAATAACTCTCTGGAAGCCTGGGAAGCCGGTGTTGGCTGTCAGGAAATCTGGCAGCTTCCAGTAGGCAGTAAGTCTCTCCCTGTTTGCCTGGCGGGTAAAGGATGCTATCGAATAGCATCCGATCTCTTCTGGCTGGTACAGTGAATGCCTACTGTTGTAGTCATTCAGTCGCCACTTGCCGGGCTGTCATCTGTTGCGTCGTCAAGAAGGTGTTGGCCGAAGCTGAGCTGATAGAGGGAGCTCTGTTTGACCAGATGCGACAGGTGTAGGGTGGGAAGCGTAGACGGAGAGTAGAGCAGAAGCTATAGCTGCATCTTCCGCCATCTGGGACGTTGTCCATCTTCCATACGTCCACTGACAGTAGCGCGGCTTGGCTTCTTGGTTCTTGTTCCGGGTACTCTTCCTCTGTTTCCCGTTTCCCTCTTAGGTACTCGTCTCGGGTACTCTTTCCTCCCGGTGGCCAAGGGAATGGAGTCTAAGTCTTGTTGCACTAAAGGATGCATAACTTGGCGCGATATTAGATGGCCAAGTGATGCTGAAATTCTATCAGCCGGGGCCGAAACATGGTGCAGTGCAAGGTTATGGGCCTTGTCCAGTAGTGGTGGAAGGAAGGCAGTGGGGTGCCACGCCTGTTCACTTCGGCTGACTTGAACAGAGCGGCAATGAATGGAAGAGGCAAGCTCTGGTTGCCGATGTACGCTGAAGCAGAGCATTGGCTTTCAATTCTCTGTCGCTGTTAGGAGCCGATGAGGTGAGCAGTGATGGTCTGCATGCCTCCCGAGGAGTACTCCGGTGGTGTTGAGCTGGGCTGGGACATTCAGTTTGTTGTTATCCCAGTGGAAGCTGTAGGCCAAGCCGTCCAGTTTTCCGTAGATCCAGTCCAAGGCTGACCTCATGCTGAGAGAAGCATGAGGCGGGCCTCAGGATTGATAGAGCCTGTGTCGGAACATGGCTCCCTAACTGGGGTTGAGCTGCTGGTCGTTTGGCTTGGCCTTGGACGGATGGCCAGGAAAGATGATGGCGGGGTTGGATTCGAACTATGCCATGCCGATGAATATGTTTGGCAGGGAGTGGAGCTGCAGTAGGGCAGAGTGGAGTTCGAGAGATCAGCACTCTGCGACTGTGGGCAGGGGTAGCAAAGGCAAGGAATGGGTAAAGCGCTGTGCTTGGGCTGGACGGCGCCGGCGGTCCTGCTGATGAAAGCAGGCCAGAAGCACCCGCACTCCACTGCTAATGCCACGTAGACCATCTCGTTGTCCTCGCCATGCCGCAATCTTCTAGCCTGTGCGCATCGAAGACGGGGCTGAGAATCCCGACTCCAATTCTCCCTTTTGTTCTGGAGGCTCACTTGGACTCAATGCCTTCGATGAGTGAGCTGGAGAGAGTTCTCAGTGAAGAGCGAGTAGGGTTGAGGATTCGCGTTCCCCTTCCGACTGTTCCTTGTGTCCTTGAATGTCAGTCGGACACTCTCCCCTCCTTATTTGCGTCTCAGGCTGTGGGGATGCGTTGCTCTCTTGAGCGATTCCTTTGATTCCAGCTCTCCCCACTGTGCGTCAGTGAGTTGCTCCTTTTGAGCTGTGTTTCTCCTCTTGCTTGGATATTTCTCTCTGACGGCTGACTCTCAGGGGGAAGGGCAGACAGGCAGAAAGGGCTGTAAAGCACGCATCGCAGCAGGAGCAACAAGAAAGCAAGGAAGGGCGATGAGGTGGGCGCAGAGAGGCGGTCGCAGAAGTCCGCGGTGGGCTTCTTTGTCACCAATGGCGACGGGCGACGCTCTTGGCTCTCTGCCACCTTCCGTTGTTCTCCTCCCTCCTTGCGTTGTTTCTCCACGTGGCTTGCGACGGAGGCGAACGGGAGCGTGAGCGGGAGCGGGATCGGGAGCGGGAGCGGGAGCGAACTGATGAAGAAGTTGCTCCCGGAGCATCCAGTCGCCGCGCTCGCTCGGAGTTCCCTCCAGTCAGGATGGCCTTGCCGGCCTCAAGTAGTTCATCGACAGCGTCGGACATGAACTGGGCCCGCCTGGAGATCTCCTGCATCTCTGACTGCAGCAGGCGCATGCGGCGGAGTCCGTCGAAGGCAGCTTGGAGGTTCTCGGCCTGCTTCCGGCTGACGACGAATCCGTTCCCCTTGATCTTGTTCAGTTGCTGTTGGAGGGACAGCTTCTCGCATTCGAGCTTGTCCCGGGCAGCTTGAGCCTGGCCTCTCTCCTGGATGGCCTGCTCCTTCTTGGCCTCGGCGTTGGCCAGCTGCTTCCGGAACTCCTTGTGGCCCTTCTCCAGCGTCTTCACCTTTGCCTCCAACCCCAAGCACTTTCTTTCCCAGGAAAGTGCCTTCTGTGCTTGGAGGGATTCGAGGTGAGATCCGATGATGGCGCCCTTCTGTTGCTGAACTTGTTGCTCTAGCTCCAGTATGCAGCTGTCCTTGAAGTGGAGTTGCTGGAGGTGATTGGCGCATTGTCGCTCCAGATTGGTGATCAACCTGGAGCCGGTGTCCAAGTAGGCTTGTGAGCTCCGGTATCCCGGGTCCGCCTCTTTCCTCCTCTTCTCGATACTCCCAGGGGCTGAAGCTTCAGGAAAAGGAAGAGGAGCAACTACGGCTCTAGGCGCCACTGGCACTGACGATGGTGATGGCAAGGCCGCTCCTCTCCTCCTCCCCTCGAGACTCTCGGAAGACAGAGCTTCCTGAAGAGGGAGTGGAGCAAATGTGACCCGGTGCGTTGTTGGGGCTGCCGGTGATGATGCCAGGGCCGTCCTCCTCTTCCTCCTCTCTAGTCGCTCAGAGGATGGAGCTTCCTGAAGAGGAAGTGGGGCGAAAGTGACCCTGGTGGCAGATGGAGCTGGGGACGAAGCCGCAGATGAAGACTCCATCTGCACCGGAGACGAAGCGACTGATGATGGCCTGGTCGCAGGTGTGCTGCAGGAGGCGCTGGCTTCTGTTCCCGTTAAAGACGGGGCTTCTGGTACTCCCTCGGGCAGCAGGTAGGCTGGTGATAGAGGGATGAGTGTGGAAAGGACCTGAAGCTCCGCCTCCGCCTTGGTCAGTGATGAGGAGTCGGCTCCTTGGCTTGGCAACCGTCGGCGGCGACTGTGAGATCGTCGGTCGCGTTCAGGAAGCTTCTGGCTCCTTTCCTTGGGTTCCTCGCCTCCCTGGAGGAAGGCTATGAGCTCCTTCTCCCCTGGGAAGGCCTCGGAATGCTCCTGGCTGTCTGCGTTCGGCGGCTTGTCTGAGAAGCATGTTCGCTTCCTTACCGGCTCCGACTCGGAGCTGGCTCTTTCTTCGGGCTCTTCCTCGCCTACCTCCTCTCCCTCCTCTCCCTCCTCCCCTTGGTATGGCGTGGTGTCTATTTCGTTTCCCTGGGAAGAGTGTGGGTTGAGGGAAGGGGATGGAGGGGCATGGGAGCTAGCGACTGTCGGTTGTGGGAAGTTGTCGGCGGGCATATTTCTCTGCGAGAAATGTGTCAGAGGTTGATGAAGAGGGCTTGAGGCGGTCGACGATGGGCTGCTAGGGCTTGATGGTCGACAGCGACAGCAGCAGACAGTCATTGGGGGATTGGAGTTGGGGCTCAGAACTTGGCTCAGCCAGGCGTCTGAGGGTGAGTGGGAAGTGAGGGGTGTTGAGGGGGGGACTTGGCCAAGAGACTGACTGAGGCTGGAGGAGTAGCTGGCTGAGGCTGGGTACCTCTGATCCTCCCCCCACAGCGGGGGCGGGGCCATAGTGGTTGGAAGGTGGTGATGGTGTGGAGAAGCAGGGGACGAATTTCCAAGCTCCTGTGTGTGGGGGCCAAAGCAGGCTTGGCAGAGGCCTGTCTCTTTGGAGCGCTGGCGGAAAAACTTCGGCTTCATTTATCACCATTAGGTGTCGAAAGGAGCTCCCTGTGCACGCTCGGCCAGTGCATGTGGAAGAAGGGTGTGTAAAGTTGATGGAGGGGGGCCATTAAGTGGAGAAAGGGGGATCGTTAATGATCCTGGCTCCAGAGGTGCTGGGGCGATTAGGACTGACAAATGAGCGTCAGTGTTTGGAAGCCGCTTTTTGCGAGGGGCAAAAGGCGGGTGGGGGGGGTGGTGGCAGGGCGGAGTCATCCGTCGTCCGCACTTGCTATCCCCCAGAGGCCACTTTTCTGGAGAGAGGCGCAGGGAGTAGGGTGTGGTTGTAAGAAGGCCCATTAATCTCCCGTTGTTTGCACTCTCTGGGGGCCGCTTTTTTCAGAGCTTGTGCCAAAAAACGTAGGCCCGTGGAGGGGGAGTGGAGGGGGGAGCAATTAGTCCTCCCTCTCTTCTTGCCGCCCTTCTTGTGAAGACTGGGGGAGCAGGTTCTTGCTGGCCGGAGCGGGGGTGTTTTGCAGGGAGGTGTTTGTGAGGCGCGCTGAGGGGGTGGAGTGTGCAGCGTAGGGGTGCCTGCTGAGGGGGCTGTTTTTGCCCGGTGACAAATAGTAGGCGGATGAGCTTGTGTAGGCGGCAAATTGGCGCAGCGGTTTTAGCCACTTCTTGTTAGCTGAAGTTTGTCACCGTGCACTCCACGAACTATTGAAACAGTCTCAATGCAGCACTCCAAGGCTCTCAATGAGCTTCTGTTCTTGAGGCAGGGTTGTCGGTTTTCGTAGTGGATCATTTCTCGTCCACTCTACTCGAATCAGCTGCGGGGTTTGTCTGCTAAGTGGATTCGTAGTAGGCCGCACTGCCTCGAGGTCAGCCGCCATTGGCTGTGAGGCGGACTTGTAGTAGTCCACACTCGAAGAATCAGCCGCCTAGTCGGCTGATAAGCAGACTCCTAGTAGTCTGCACTCGTCCAGTCAGCCGCCAGTTTGGCTGCGAGGTGGGCTCTTGTTGGCCCCCACTGACGAGATCAGCCGCGTAGCTGGCTGCTTAGCAGACTCCTAGTAGTCTGCGCTCGTCCAGTCAGCCGCCAGTTTGGCTGCAAGGCGGGCTCTCGTTGGCCCACACTGACGAGATCAGCCGCGTAGCCGGCTGCTTAGCAGACTCCTAGTAGTCTGTGCTCGTCCAGTCAGCCGCCAGTTCGGCTGCAAGGCGGGCTCCTACTGGCCCGCACTGACGAGATCAGCCGCGTAGTCGGCTGCTTAGCAGACTCCTAGTAGTCTGCACTCGAAGAATCAGCCGCCTAGTCGGCTGCTAAGCAGACTCCTAGTAGTCTGCACTCATCCAGTCAGCCGCCAGTTCAGCTGCAAGGCGGGCTCCTACTGGCCCGCACTGACGAGATCAGCCGCATAGTCGGCTGCTTAGCAGACTCCTAGTAGTCTGCGCTCGTCCAGTCAGCTGCCAGTTCGGCTGCAAGGCGGGCTCCTACTGGCCCGCACTGATGAGATCAGCCGTGTAGTCGGCTGCTTAGCAGACTCCTAGTAGTCTGCGCTCGTCCAGTCAGCCGCCAGTTCGGCTGCAAGGCGGGCTCCTACTGGCCCGCACTGACGAGATCAGCTGCGTAGTCGGCTGCTTAGCAGACTCCTATTAGTCTGCACTCGTCCAGCCAGCCGCCAGTTCGGCTGCAAGGCGGGCTCCTACTGGCCCGCGCTGACGAGATCAGCCGCATAGTCGGCTGCTTAGCAGACTCCGATTAGTCTGCACTCGTCCAGTCAGCCGCCAGTTCGGCTGCAAGGCGGGCTCCTACTGGCCCGCACTGACGAGATCAGCCGCGTAGTCGGCTGCTTAGCAGACTCCTATTAGTCTGCGCTCGTCCAGTCAGCCGCCAGTTCAGCTGCAAGGCGGGCTCCTACTGGCCTGCGCTGACGAGATCAGCCACCAATTTGGCTGCTAAACAGACTCCTCGTAGTCTGCACTTGTCGAATCATCCCCTGGCAGAGTTCGACGGAGGCTGAGGGTTTTGTGTTCCGTACTCCTTCCCGCGTTGATACCAGCCGCCTGGTAGGCTGGGCGCTGTCATTTGCCTCCTAGTAGGCCTGCGCGGTCGCGAATTCTGTGCTCGTCAGCTCAGAGTCCTGTAAGACAAATTTGCTCTCCTCTGCATCCTCCTCCCATCCGTTGATGGCGCGAGGTGGCACAGGCGTTTTAGGCCTTGCAGAGTAACATGGTGGGCCTACTGCCCGAAGTGAGTAAGAACGAGGGTGCTTTGCCAGCTCCCTCACGTGGCAGCCACTCCCATGTCGGCCGCCCCCTGCGTGTAACCTGCTTCTCTCCCGCTTCCTCAGCAATGCGGGAGAGGGTGGGCAGGGCATGCCCTTGCAGTCGTTCCGCCTCCCCCCCATAAGGGCGACGGATTGAGTAGCAAGAGGCCGAGTAGTTGTTGCTCGCTGGCTCCTAATAGCTCTTAGACGAGGCTTTCCGCTGGCATCTGAGTTCACGGTTCAATCCGCAGTCGGAGTCCACAGAGGAAGGCTGCTGTGAAAGAAATGCAAAGTGCAGATGCGGCGTCGTGGTCATCCTCAAGTCTGCAGTCGGAGTCCACAGAGGAAGGCTGCTAGAGATGAGGGGGGTTGACCCTTGAAGATTGAGTCACGCTGTTTGCCAATTCCCGCCCGCAGTCGGAGTCCACAGAGGAAGGCTGCTGAGGGGGAACTGCAGGGACAGTTTGACTTGAGGGAGCCGTGGCTGTTTGGCACTTTCCGTCCACAGTCGGAGTCCACAGAGGAAGGCTGCTGGAACGGGAGTGCAGGGACAGTCTGAGCTCCTAGTGGCCAGAGGCCTGTGCCTGCCAGTTCAGGCCGTAGAGGAGTGGCCGAAGGCCGATGCCTGCCGAATCAGGCCGTCAAAGAGTGGCCGAAGGCCGGTGCCTGCCGAATCAGGCCGTCGAAGAGTGGCCGAAGGCCGGTGCCTGCCGAATCAGGCCGTCGAAGAGTGGCCGAAAAGCCGGTGCCTGCCGAATCAGGCCGTCGAAGAGTGGCCGAAGGCCGGTGCCTGCCGAATCAGGCCGTCGAAGAATGGCCAGCAGCCAGTGCCTTGTTCATGTTGCAGTTGAAGGCGATCCAAATGCCGCTGAACTTGATGAACGAGGCCGGGTAGAAATTGGCCGTAGGCCCATGCCAAGCGCATTTCAGTCCCTTGTAGCAGAAGAGCTGGGAGGAAATGTGTTGGCCGTTGATGATCATTGACGCGTCATTCTTGGCAATCGATTGATTGGCGGGGAATGAGTGGCAGTCAATGGGCGTCTTGTGGAGGGCGGAGACCTGGAAGCCGGAGCCGAAGCCATAGGCGAAGGCCTTGAAGTCGCAGTCCATACAGATTTGCGCTGCTTAGAAGGCCGGCAAATCTTAGTTAGACGCCGTAGAACCAAAGTTCTTGAGACTTCTTCTTTTATCCGTCCTTAGGATAATAGAAGCGTCAAATTTCCGCCGAATATTTCATTAAAGTTAAACTTTAATGTTCCCGTTCGGCGCTGACTTGAAAGGCAGGGCTGATGAATTCCGCTGGCTGGGCGGAGACGTTCTTGCCCTGTTTTCATGCCAGAGATGGCAGAGTCTTTGAAGGCGCTTTTCGATGCCGCTCCATCCAAGGCCTCTAAAGAGGAGGCAGAGGGGTAGGATAAAGGTGCGCAATCGGACTGTTCATCTATTCGCTGCCCTGGTGGAACTGGTTGAGGCCGTGCTTGTCGCAGACGCGCGAGAAGTTCTAGGCGTTCCGCTCGGCCACCTTGGCTAAGTCGAATTGGAACAGTGTTTGATGGTTGCAGGTGTAGGAGTGAAGGTGACAGAAGGCTTAGCAGATCTGTCGACGTCCATCTGTACGCTGTCCAAGCGACGTTTGCTGGAGCAACTGAGGCATTTCTCTTGCTCCACAAAGGGATGCTTGGAGGCATAGGTGGGCAGGGTGATAGGGTGTAGGAGAGTGTCGGCGTCCGTCTGTGCGCTGTCCCAGAGGCGCTGGCTGGAGAGGCTCTGCATCTCGGAGATGCTCAGCTAGGCGTGCTTGGCTGAGCGAAGCGCATTCGAGGCCAATCTTGATGGGTCCAGGTTGGGAAGCTGGGGCAGGGAGGAGGTGCTGTGAAGACTTGCAAATGCCAGTGTTCCAAAACGCGACGCTCTCGAAACGGCGATAGAAGGAGCTAGTCTTCGTTCCCCTCCAGATAAGGATTGAAGAGGTGGGTTTGAGGTGCAGGGGTTGTTGGCATTCTTCTCTGCGCTGTTCAAGTGGCGCCTTGCTGGGGGCTTTAGATGGAAGGAGGTGGATTGAAGGTCAGCTGATACGCTGGCGCTGCGATAGACGAATATCTTGAAGCGGCAGTAGTAGAAGCTAGACTTCGCCTTCCATCTAGATGAGGATTGGAGGGGGAGGTTTGAGGTGTCATTGGTGATGACGTTGATGGCGGCGATGCGAGCGCTGGTCTTCTGTCCAATGATCAGCTCGACCTTGGCTAACTCGTCCAGGTTCCCGTTCAGGGTACTCTTCCTTCTCGGCCGGCGGCGGAAAAGTGAGTGGGCAAGGTGATTTGTGCGCCGTGAACGGAGTTGGGCAGAAGAGGGGCGCATTCGCCGTTGATGCGAAAGGCGAAGCGTTAAGCAGGGCGAGCTTAAACGCCTATCGCAAGTGAGGATGGAGGGGGGTAGAGAGATGTAAGGGACGCGGACGTTGTTAATGGCAGCCATGTAGAAGAAGCAGGGCATGGTCTTCTAGTTGAGGCTGGGCCGCTTGGAGGATTGCGGAGAGCCTTTGTAGGAGGCTCTTGGAGGCATCGAAGACAGGCCAATGGCCATCGATTGCAGAAAGTATGACTTTCTGTTCGCTTCTTGCGACATTGAGTTGAGGCCGTTCTGAGAGGTGCGCTGAAGTTTCGCAGCTCGGGATGACAGTCGTCTCAACTTGCCGCAGCTCGGGATGACACTGAGCAAATTGTCTCTGCTGTAGCTGCGAAGAGAAATGATGCAGCTTGGGATGACAGGAGGCGATTTGCTCGGGTTGACAGTGTCTTGGACTGATTCAGCTCGGGATAACGCAGAGCAAATTGTGGCTGTGGAGCTGCGATGAATTGAACGCAGCTCGGGATGACAGGGCCAATTTGCTCGGGTTTACAGCGGCGAAGATAGACGCAGCTCGGGATGACGTGGGCTGGTCTCTCTCTCTGTTTGGCTGCGATGATTTTCCGCAGTTTGGGTTGACGCTGAGCAAATATTCATTGTGAGCGATGCGAAGAGATGATGCAGCTTGGGATGACAATGTCGAATTTGCTCGGGTTGACAGAGGTAGAAATCAATGCTGTTCGGGATGTCACTGGCCAATTGCTCTGGTAGCTGCGGCAAAGGAATTGAACGCAGCTCAGGATGACAGTGAGCAATTGCAGATACCGGGACAGCATGGTTTCTTCGGTTCTTCGCCGTCCTGAGCTGAACTCCCAGGAAGCTGCTCTCAGGAGGCCAGCCTAAGGAAGGCTTTCATGGCCAGCTAGAGAGTAGGTGGAGACAAGGCGGAAGAGCGCGGCTGCACTTCCAGAACGCCGCTCCAAAATAGGCTCAGTTGAGTTACGCAAACTTCGTTTAGCGTCTCTTGCCCATTTTGGAATTGTCGAAGAAGCGTAGATAGAGTTTGCATATCTTCGCAGATAGTGCAAAATCTAGAAGGCGGCGATGGGATTGAAGATGATCCGTTCGCCGGCGTACTGGCAGAGGCCAGTCAGGAAGCCGTCCATGTTGCCATTGGCCTTGTACACCACCGACCTCTTACTGCTGGGCAGAGTGAGGGGAGGGGAGGTACAGGGCAGGAGACCTCAAAAGGTCTGCGAAGGACGTCTTCCAGGAGGCGAACTGCATGACGGCATACGCGGTCATGAAGTTGCAGAAGCGGTTGTGGAAGCCGCTCAGGTTTCCGTAGGCCTTGTACACCACCGACCTCTAGGGACGTAGTAAAGAGGAGGGCGAGTTTGAGGCCTTGCTGAGAAACTGGGTGGAGGCGTCTTCCAAGAGGCAGAGCTGCATGGCGTCAAAGAAGTCCATGTAGTTGCCGGGGTTGAAGAGGGCATAGACGTTGGACTTGGTCGGCTTGATGCTAGAGTAGAGCATGGGCAGCAAGCCATAGTTAGCGACGATCGGAACGGAGTCCTAGAGCTAGCAGTGTAGCTGCTGTTAGGCAGAAAGTGGCAGAGGCCGCAGTCTATGCCGTCCAGCATTCCGCACTGGTCACAGTCCATGAAGATCTGGACGCAGTAGTAGTGCTCCAGGAAGCCGTAGCGAAAGCGGCGGACTTTGCCCAGGATTGATGCTTTCTTCAATGGCGGGCAGAAGGAGGGCAGGGCATGTCCCTTGGGCGGGTCCTTTGAATACTCTTCGGAGGCGCCCTAGTCGAGGCGGACGCAGTCAAAGTGTTTGTGGAGGGCGCTGCCCATGAAGAAGTCCTTCTGGCCGCAGGCGAACAGGCTGAGGTCGCAGACGACTGGGAGGCCATAGCAGTAGCAGTGCAAGCAGTCCACTGAGCTGGGTCTGGTCCAGTCGTTGTCCACATAGAAAAGGAAAGCTGCTGATGAGTCGCTTTGTTCCTCGTCTTTCGCCGTTGCTTTTTCAGTTTACATGATCATAAAGATCCATAAATGATGCAACGTTGAAAGACGGCAGTTGACTCTGAAGTTGGCCCATCTTTTCTTCAGCGATGCTCGATCGTTTATAAATCCGCAAAGATTTATAAACAGGCTGGCCGGCGAGGTTGCAGCAGGCAGCAGGGAGTTTTGGACTGGTCAGAGACGGTTCCAAAACTCTAGCAGCGTAGACGTTGCTTGCTGGATAGCTGGTCTGGCTGGCCGGCTCGGTTGCAGCAGAGGCCAGGAGTTTGAAAACTGGTCGGAGCCAATTTTGAACTCTGGCAGCGAAAACACGCGGTCGCTGTTGGCTGCAGGCAATTTCAAGATCCGTCCAAGGATAATGAAATTGCTATCGACGATGCTTGCATAGACGGCATGAAAACAACTTTGCAGTTAGTTTTTGATGCCCAAGCAGAGTTGAGTCTGTGCCGACGTTGACTGGGCTGGCAGCGAAGGTCTTTGACAATTGACAATGGCCAATTACAAAGTCTGGCATCGAAGACGGATCGACGCTAGTAGCTGGCAGCTGAAGAGAAATTCAAAATCCTTTTCAGGATGATGAACTTCTGAAGACGACGCTGATGACATCAGCATGAAAAGAAACTTTTCAGTTAATTTTCAATGCTCTGAAGCGAAGTCGACTGTTGTCTTGATCGTCGGCGTTCAATGATTTCATAAAATCCGCAAGGATAAAATGAAATCATCGAAAAGGAGATGCTGATTGAAGAGAACTTTTCAGTTCGCTTCAAGACCCTTAGTGGCAGCGGATTACGGTAGCAAGTGTGCCGTGTGACGTCAGAGTTTCCTGTTTACCGCCCAAAAATGGCGTGATGTCTGGAAACTCGGCGCTGCGATGTTGCTGATGAAGAACGGACATTGAAAAGAGACTCAAAAGTCAATTTTCAATTCCATGCAGCGTAGTCGCAGTTGCAGTTGCTGCCGCATAGAAGTTCACGAGGCCGGCTCTGGCTGAGTGAAGTTCTGGGCTGCAGGGTGTCCTGTCCGGTAGCGAAGCAAAGTCCGGCATTGAAGGCTGGGCTCGATTTGCTGTCCTGGCTCTGGTAGATCAGTGACTGGGGCCTTTGACTCGATCGCTGCTGATGGCAGGCAGCGAAATCCAAAGGCCGGAAGCTGTTGCGGAAGCGGAAGTTGGCGGAAGCGGTGCCGGACATTGTAGTAGCATTGTAGAGGTGGTCGGTGGAGGTACAGAAAAGCTAATCAGCTCTCTGCTTTACCAAACGCTGTGGTGTTATACAGCAGGAACTTAGCCAGATTCTCTTTCATAGTCACAGGAAGGGAAGAGCCGCAGAGCGGAAACAGGTTAGGGCATCTCGGGGAAAATATACAGACTGATCCTGGCCTCCCTTCCGCCTGCCTCATCGACATAGGCCGACGAAACCGGCTTGGGAAACGTCACAAATTTCTTGAAATACTACTTCTCAAAAAAGTAAAACAACTAAGATGAAGTTGTTATTATAGTATACATTTGGCAACACTGTCTCGCAATTAAGCCGTATTGAGCATGAAATAGTAACATCAGTTTCAATTTGCCGCTGACAATCCTCTCCTTTTCATTTTCCCTTTGTCAACTCGTTAGCGTTAGTTTCGTTAGCTTTCCTATCTAAATCGTAAATCGTACATTTTGCAATCTGCGTCGGCAAATAAATCCCAAATATGCGGCGAGCAATCTTAATTTTAGTTATTTTTGCGCTGTGACGGCATTTTTGCCAGTGACTAAGGAGTACTCGCGAAAGATGCCTGAAGAAGCATTGCTCAACCGGTCGAAAGAACTGGGAGCCATAGTAGAGATGAGCAAGATCGCCGACTGGTCCAACATCTATGGTCAGTGCTATATCCGCTTGTCATAGACATGTGTTTCATGGCTATGTAACGTTTGATTGAGAGAAAAGATGAAATGAGATTGGGTAAGTTGAAAGATTCCATAATCGCCCTGCTAATAGGCAGCCTATGCCTGTGCTTTTTTTGCGCCTTCCTCCTCTACAGACGAGGCCGATTGGGACAGATCCAGTGCAACTTCAGCGCTGCCGCCCCTCTTGTCAGTTTAATTCATTAGTGATCGCCAGATTTCTATTCAGTCGATCTACAGGCACATTTCGGTGCAGTCCAACAGAATCACTTTTGTATTACAGTGTATCTGTATTACAATAGATGTGATTTATAGCTTATTGTGGAAAATATTTTTTTGGATTGCACAATGGCTAGCAAACACACCTCCTATGACAACTGCAATCGAATTTTGCCCAATTGTCTAGGGATGATTGAAGCATCGGTTAGCAATCGGTTAGTAATCATATATTCATCATCATATCACATTTAAGAGAAGAACAGCTCACTTTAAAACGATGTGAACACATTTAAACAAAACAAGGCCCAGCCTCAAGTACATCATTTTACCCATCGCTAAAAGCTCAGGTGAACTGATGAGAATCAAATAGGGCGACAGAAATAGACTAAAGAACAATTACTAAAAACTATTTAAAATACATTTCAAACGTTTACTCCGCTCCATATTGAGACTTTGGTAGAAATTTGTATTTTAAGATTTTGACTGCTAATTTATGCCTCGAAGCCTGTCTGTGACAGTGCAGATGATTGAGTCCATGGTTGACGGTAGGTGGAAGTGAGATATTTAGCAGGCGGAGAAGCCAAATGAGTGTCCAAGCCACTGTTTGGGATGGGGATTGGTAGGAGAAGTGGAGTGGGCGGAACGCTGGTAGCCTAGTAGCCCAGCCTCTCTCTCACTACCCTTCCCCCTCCAGGCATATATAGCCTCAAGGCCCCCGGCGCCCTCTCAGCTCTCGCGAGGACTGAAAACACAGTTCCCTCCTACCACTCCCATCCACACACACACACTCACAGCACTCTCTTTGCTCCACCCCGCTCCCTTACACCACAAAAGACCCTCCCACCCACCCAGCACCAGGCCTGAAATTTGATAGCACCTCCAAAGGAGCCCCCTTCCAAAGCCTCCTCTTCATCCACTCCCTCTGCCTCCCTCCTTCTCAATCTAGGCTCTATGAGGCAGTCTTTTAGAGAAGAACTGCCACAAGCAGTTCGCAGGGCAGGCAGAGAGATGGCGGAGAGTTTCAGGCGGCCTTTGTTTGTCTCCTCCGCTTGAGGCTTTGTGGCGGGGCAGTGTGAGTGTGTGTGAGAGTGTGTGAGTGTGCGCCTGACTGGGAGGGAGGCTGGAGGAGACCCGCTCATATTCCCAGCCAAGCGCATAACTGCTTTAAGAAAAGGCTCCTTGAGGCCCTCTTCCCCTGACCCCTGCCCCTCACCACCCCATCCCCCTGAGGCTATGGTCATGCAGGGGAGAAGGAACTGGGCGCTCCCAAAGCCCTCTCGGATGGGCCCTCCTCACGCCTCCTCCAACCTCTACCCACCCACTGGCACTCAAGCAGCCACTACTATTGCCTCACTTCCCACCCCTCACTACCCAGTTCTCTTCCAGCCTTACTATGCCCCATTAGCCGTGTGGGAGTGGAACATTGATCCACAGGGTTTTGCTAAATTAAACCTAATGTAAATTCGCACCAATTCGCCGCCAATCAAAAACTTGCCCCAGCCAAATTCCTGCAGCCTATATTGTTGAAATGAGAAAGGGGGGCTGAAGTTTTTCCAGCCAGGCTCTTTGAAATGCGGGCCCCCCCAGCAGCTCCCAGGCGTGTACGGGGAGGGGGCGGTGAATAGGTGTGTTGAGCTGGCTCCCTGCTCCACTTCCCTATGCAAGGCTTTTGAGTCCGTAGCGGCTCCCTCTCTCTCTATCCTCCTCGCTTCTCTTCCACCTGTAATCACCCCTCTTGGGCTCGCTTTTTCCCCCCTTCTCAAATGCCACCGCTTTTGGCTCATATCTGAATTTTGAGGCTAGCTGTTTTGACGAAGGAAAGCTTTGCGATTCCTGAACGTTCTGGCAAATGCGAAAACTTATTACCATGATGAAGGAAAGTAGGTCTTCTCGTGCAGTAGTGATGTTGTATGGGCTTTTTTCCTCTTCTGTTCCAGCCCCCCCCTGAACTC
>JASANA010000617.1:0-23545 GCA_030248095.1 Ptycholaimellus sp. GST1_10
GCGACCACCCAAAAACTCAATCACCCATTCATAACTAGGGCGCTGTCGCGCCCTAGGAACTCCACGCTAGCCTCCAATCAGGCACCAGGAACTGGAAAAGCTCCACTTCGTCAGGAATTGCTTAAGCAATCACTACCCATTTCCTCTTATACTTATGATACTCGAACAATTTAGCTATTTCCTCCTTCATCTGTTGATTCCATGTCTTTTATACTGAAGAAAAAACAAGAATTGTCTCATTAACGAAACAAATACGTAATAATGTATAAATAAAGCAAAATAGTAGTTTACTCATTTGTCCCGAGTTTCATTAAATAGTCCCTATAGCGGAATTATTGTCCAGAACAATATAACATTGTAGTATGCCTGTGTTTTCCATCTATTTAATTGTCTATGCCAGCATGGAGACTGTATTGACGTTTTATATAATGGAGTGGGCAGGTAGGGTTTAAAGAAAGGGGGGCCCGGATGACGGTTGAAAAATAATTTTGGAAGTGGCTTTGTGTTTTGACCTTGTTCTCAGTCATTCCGAAGTCTTTCTTAGCAATCTTTTTTGCTAAAACTGCCGAACGACCTGAATCGTTCAGAAATACATTTCATTTTGCACAAGAATGGCTAGAAAAATAACAGCTGCACTGGAAATGTTCCGGCAGGTTTATGGGTCTACTCATAAACTAATGTTTCAGGTTTTAATAACTTATTATACATGCTATGAGTATATTTCCTAATGAACGTTGTGCTAATCTATGGAACTGAATGGTGAGAAATGGACAAGAAATGGTGGAAAGGGGAAAGCTGGTGCCCTGACGTTGGAGTGCCAGGTGCGACCAGGATGCGGACATTTCCACCTCGCCAAATGCGTCAGCATCACTCGGAAAGAGTACCGAAAAATGGGCAAAGAAAATAGAAACAAATCATGGACCTACCCATGCTGCTTGGCGCCAGAGGAGAAATAAGTGGAGAGCGGAAATAAAGAGGAATAGTGCATGAGATAATTAGGTTTACTGTGCTTTCTTTTTAATTAATGAACACTAATCGTATAATACGTATGGCAACGAATCTCAACTACTCGCTAAATCCATGTTTCGTTAATTAATAACTTTATAAACTTTTATCACTGAATCCCAGGGTGCATAGAGAACTAGAGAGAAAGCGTCTGTTTAATAATTTAAATCGGCCGACGCAAGAAGTCAGAAGCCTTTCAGAAGTCATTTTGTGTTGCCGCGTCATTCTAGCTGGCTACAAGCTTTTGAGATGCGGTTTTTTGCTCTAAAGTTGCAAGCAAGTTTAGCCATACGTTGGTGAAGTCAGTTTCTTGAAAATCACTGGCGTTGATTTGCTATTCAGTCTGAACTGAGGTGCACCTTTTTATCTAAGTAATTCAGTTAAACTGCCACTCGCATGTTTCAAGCTTTTACATAGATTAAGATTATTTTACATGTTAACCAGTCAGTTTTGACATTAGAAACCGTGCGAAAATGTGCTCTGCCTGGGCATAAAATGTTTCGGTTGGCATGAACTGACTATGAATTAATGCGTCAGTGTTTATAACATTATGGTATGCTTTGGTTAAACCTCTAGTTCTCTATGCAGGGTGGCAACCGTCATCTAGTCAGAATGAAGGCTAGAAGGGTTCCTGAACCGTCTATTATACCAATGCTCAATTGTAGAGTCGCTGATGCCAGAATGAAAGTTGTTCAATTTCTAAAGCTGCAACTGTCACAGCTTTCAGAATTAGGAAAACGCAAATTTTACCAAAGTGATGTTACACACACGTAGGCTGCCCCCCCCTATATAGGTGGGCTGAAGCCTGGCACTGCCCCCCCCTTATACATTCCTGTTCACTCAATTGGCTACCGGAGCTGGGAATGTGGGCAGACGAGTACGTTGGGCAGCTGAAGGCTGGACTCCATGCGGTAGTCGATTTCAGCTGATAGCGGATTCTCCTGCCAGCCACTTGCAAATGTGCTGACTGGTGAATCTTGAAAGGGGGACTTGGAACTGGCGGATGACTCTGTGCAGCTGGTAGCTCATCATTGTCAGTACAGCGAGCATGAAGATGCTCCAGATTAGTCTGTGCAGAGGGGGTCTTTCCAAAAACTGCTAATGGGTTGTGTGGCATAGAGGAGCAGGCACCGAAACCAGATGGGGTAGGTGGAGTGGGCGAATTTGAGGCCAGGAAGATTGAACTCCGCGCAAAAGTCGTCCAGCTTTCGCCAATTGTTTGGTCTGCTCTGTCCAAGGGTGGCGTTTAGTCTGGAGCAATTCTAATGGCAGCCCAATTTCCGACCTTTCCTATCGATTGAGATGCTTGGTTGATTTGTCTTCTTGCGCTGGCCCAAAATCTGCACCACTACATTTCCCGGACCGCTTTCGTCCAACGCCATTCTCAAAGCAGTGTTCATCAGAAAAATTAAGAGACCTTTTCCAAAACAAGGTATTCTTGGCTGTCGCCAAGATGCGCGGCCTTTGTTCCAAGTTATAGCATGCTCAAGGTTTGTTACTAAATTTTCCAAGTTGCATGTTTGACATTTGCCTCATGCTTTCGCCCATTACCTCACGACTTCTACTAAAAAACCAGGGATTTATTCTTGCTGAAATTTTTGAAACAAATTTTTGAAACAGCGAAATTTATAACAGCTTCACGATATCACCACAACCAGTGCTCCGGGTTAAAATGATTTGGAGTTCTACTTCACACCACGCTGAGACCATTTACTCCACCTCCACTTCACCTCATTTGCTACCCTTCCCAGTTCGATTCCCCCTATTCACTTTTTCCCACTTTCCGACCTTTTTTTTTTCTTCTTTGTTTAACTCAAGTCTCAAAAATGTCTAAAAAAGCCTAATAAATGCTGAATTTGAAGCCGCGCATCTCCCTCCCAGCACCTCAAAACAGTGTACTACTGTACACTAAGGCCCCTATGCATCAACATAGGGGGGTAGGGTCTCTACTCTATGTACCAACAAAGGGGGGGGGGTAGGGCCCCTATGCACCAACATAGGTGGGTAGGGTCTCTATGTATCAACATAGGGGGGGGGGTAGGGCCCCTATGCATCAACATAGGGGGTAGGGCCCCTATGCTTCGACAAAAAAACGGTGACAAACATTTTAGAAAAAATTTCAAAAAAAAATGTGAAAAATATTTTGCTAAGAATTTCTAGAAAAATTTTGAAAATTTTTAAAAAATTTGGAAAATTTTTGGTCTCAAGCGGGGAAAACTAGGTCTGAGCCAATTTAAACTAGGTCTGGTAAGGGGGCCAATTTAAGTAAAAAGAGATAAAAAAAGTAAAAAGTGAAACTAAAAAATATGTGGTGATATGCAGCAGGAACGTAGCGAGATACACTTTCATCATTGTCACCGAAGGGGGGGTTAGGAAGACAGCGGAACTGGTAGGGGAAGAGCGAGCCACATTATAGAGCAACTGATCCCGGCCTCCCTTCTGCCCGCCTCACCGACTAAGGGTCAGACGAAACCGGTTTGGGAAATGGCACAGCGCACCCGCGGGCGGCCGGGAAGGATAGGATAGATCACACCATCAACTAGTGCAGGCAGAGGAATGGGGCCTTGGATCTAAGCTACAAGCATCGCAACATTAGGGGAAAGGGGGAGAATCATCATTCGGCAAGCTTGAGCCAGAAGAATTCCGAATCCGGATACGAGTGGGGCACAGACCAAAGCCGTGTCCTTGCACTTGTGACAGGAGATGATGGCAGTTCAAGTTAGGCGGAACACGGTGGTTGAGAATGGCGATAGGGACGGGTCAGTTCTGTAGATAGAGGGAGAGTTGGGCTCCATCCGGTCTGTTGAAGTCCAGTTGCTCCCGATGCGTCGAGTAGCGGTGGTGACCGTTGAAGCAGCACTCTAGTATCTTATGTTTCTGGATCATGATGTTCATGCCGCGGGGCTGCAGGATGTAGGTGTCGATCTGGAATCTGAAGCTCTCCAGGCGAATGTCACTGCAGTTGTCTATCTTGATGAGGAAGTCCTTCCACACTTCCTTCTTCCGTTTTGTTGATGCTGTAGACAAGGACACGTCACCTTCTCGACTCTGTACGTTAGGTTGGTCGGTAGTAGCCCGTAAGCCCGATTCGCTACTGGAGTCCCCACTAGGCGTTGGCAGATGGGTTCCAGTCGCTTGGGGGACAGACCGTCTAGCTCTTTCTTCTCGTTTCTGTCTCTCTTCTACCCACACCGGACCCATCCTTGTGTCCTCTTCTAGCCAGTTCAGAACACGCTGATAGACTGCCTCCCGAGCAGGATTGACTCCGTCAAGTTCCAGCATCCACGGTGGATGTGGAAGCCTCAGAATCCCATTCGCTAGGTGGTCCAACCAAGGAGTACTGGCGTAGTGATCCTTGAGTCTGATGATGGGCCGTGAGCCTGAGAGGTCGCCGATCGCTACCCAGAACTCGTCGGGAGAGATCAAGGTGGCCATGCGGCGACAGGAAGAGAGTTGCACCTCCGTCAGTCGGTCGCGACGAGGTTCAAGGAAGTTGACAACCATGTGTTTGGGGACGTCCTGGAAGTTGCAGAAATCGAAGACAATCGCTTTGTTGTCTAAGCACATCCTCTTGAATATCAGCAGCATCGTCATCAATCCTTTGCCGCTCAGACTTTGCAGCACCAGTTTACCCGTGGAGATGTGTCGGAAATAGTTCATAAGATGTGGCATCTCCTCATTCGTCATCCGATCCATGAGCTTGAGTGTGGTGCCGACTGTACTCCTTGTCAAACTCGTTCTTTTCTGTTTCTTGATCCGTCTTATTCCATTTGGTTGTGGGTCAAACCGAAGTGACTTGAACGGTGGTTCGTCGTTGTCCGCATCTCCCGGGATGGCTTCATCAGTGGACTTCTCCAGTTGGATCTCCAGTCCATGTTGTGCTGTCACCGTCAGTGAGCAGAAGTGGACTTTGGGCAGAGCCTCCCCAGGTGCTTGATCCACCAATTGATGCCACTTGCTGCATACAAGCCAAGCCCCGGCGAAACTATGTCCGTCCAGACGTCATAGGATCAGCTCCAGGATTTTGTTAGGCAGTTTGTTGAGTGCGAGCGACGTGTTAGTCGGCATCGGCATTAGCAGCTGAACTGTTTCCTTCTGTTCCGTCTGGGTCCCGGACAAGGAAAGAAAAGTCGTCGCGGCGTCAGCCTCCTCCGCTGTTCCTGTCTCTGCCAGGAGTTGTCTCCTATTGAAACGAAGCTTCCGGTAATGATGTTGAAGTAGCGGTCGATGGTAATCGGCTGGAGGAAGCCTTCCCAGCTGGTTCTCGAGCAGAAGGATGGCCAGCCCCACATGTGCTATGTTGGTGTATTCCTTGGCCCGGAAGATCGGCGCGTCCATCCGAGGTGGCTCGTTAGTGTCGTCTTTTCCCATGAAACCTTCCTTGGTGGTGGCAGGCAATCCGTGGTTCTTCGTTGCTCTTGATCCTGTCTTGGCAACCTCTAGGAGCAGGTCTTAGCAGTAGATGATGTCGCACAGCTCCATGAACTTTGTGAGTTCTTTGCTCTTGTCGTTATGAACTAGGAGGTTGCGCACAATCGTCGGATGGAAGGTTCTCTGGGCCACTAGTTGATCCACGACGGAACACCAGGAGATGTCTCTGGCATAGGTGCATGCCAGGCAGCGATAAAACTTCTGTTTGTTCTCCAACAGCCATTGACAGACTTTCATGAGAAATCTGGCATCCAACGGTCCTAGGATGGGTCCTAGTTCCTCCTGAACACAGGTCAAGCAGTAGTCTCGTGGACAGTGGCTGCAACGAACTCGGTCAGCTGGCTTGACGAGTTTGGAGCATTGATGGCAGATGGAGACAGCAGAATCTAGGGTCATGGACATAATGGTTGCGTCGTCCAAATCCGGTGTGGTGGGTGTAGCGACACGCTAGTCCGTGTTTAGTTTTTCCAGCTACAATCAGGCTCTACCTTAGATCTTCTGGTCAGCTGGTGGGCCGCGATGCGTGAGTGAAGCTCTGGGTAAGAGAGAGTTCCTAGACAAGACTTTATTGGACTCATCCAATCCTTGCTCAGCTCCCATTTCATCCTCGTCGCTTGTCAGCTGCCTAGTTGATGCTATGGTAGAAAAAGGGGCCTTGTGGCCTCTACAGGGTGCATCGACGTCACAGTCCCGGATGACGATAGTGGAGGGTTGTGATGTGCAAGCTTCCGAGGTTGATATTCTCATCCTTCTCCCCCTTATTGTCGTGGTGTCTTCTGAGCATTCGGCATGGAAGATGTCCTTCTTCCGGATGAGGGTGACTCCTCACTCGCTGGGAGCTCTTTTCCTCTGCGTAGTCCTCTCTTGCACTCTGGGTCTTCCTAGCCGTCATGAGAAGCAGGATGTAAGGCATTCCAGCTTGTCCCTTGTCTCATTGGGCTGGAATGCATTCACCGCATCGATGACGATGTCTATCCGCCGAGCAGCGGGTCCTTCCAGTGATGGCGTTCTGGTTCCTCCATCTTGTCTTGGAGAACAAAGTGTCATCAGTTCACCCTTTCCTCCTTCCTGTCTCTTTCAGGGAAGCGGGTGGTTAGGCCTCAGGGAGGTTCGGACTACCATGATGGCTGGGCACGGTATATGTCCCAACGTCCGGGTCGTAGGTGTCCCGACGCCGCAGTGCGATGTTGTGACGTCTCGGGTCAAGAGGCGCAACGCTAATTCTGACGTTGTTGGGGCTATGATGTGCAATGTTG
Organism: Ptycholaimellus sp. GST1_10; assembly: GCA_030248095.1. NCBI lineage: Eukaryota > Metazoa > Nematoda > Chromadorea > Chromadorida > Chromadoridae > Ptycholaimellus > Ptycholaimellus sp. GST1_10. The sequence goes on from JASANA010000617.1 coordinate 6,693, forward strand.
GCAAGTAGCTTGTTGATGTCTGAGCCAACATTAGTGGACTGCGGCCTGGCTCTCCTAGGCATGGTCCGCTGCCGACCTCTCACTGAGGGGACAGCAAGGAGTGTCTGAAGAGCTGTCAGAGCCTCTTCCCGAAGGTGGTGGCCTTGGAGGGGCTGAGCTGCACATCGCTGTCCTCGGTCCTGGAGTGGAAGGCAGAGCAATGGCTGTGGGCCCCGTAGTCACAGGGTGAGTCGTTGGTCTGGCTGTTGATGGTGAGCGAGAAGTATCGACAGTTAAGGTGGGCTCCTTCCAGGGTGTCTAGCTTGCTGCGGCCAAGGAGGTTGGTCTGTTGCGACATTTCTCAACGTCGACGAAAGGCAACGTGGGCATGGGCTTCTGTCGTCATGTGGTCGTGGGTACCCTGTATCCTCCCGCCGGGCCTGTTCTTGCTGTGAGCTGAAGGCCATGGAGTCACAAGTTGGCAGGAGGTCCACTCGGTAGCAAGGCTGGTTGGAGTCCGCTCGTGTGTCTAAGGTTTCTGGACTTATCTGGCGACCGAAGCCGGTGGGGATGAGTGGAAGTGGCTATGGTTTTTCGGATTGCAAAGCAGGTTGAGATAACTGCTGCCTGTTGATGCTTCATGAGCAGTGGCATTCAACCAGCTAGATCTGTACTGATTGCATGTGGCTTCTCACATTCCATCCATCCCTGTCTTCCCTCTGATAGAGTAGGGTGAAGTGCCAGGAGGAGTAGAGGGCCCATAGTTGTCAGAGCGGTAGAGAGCCCAGCCACTCCGGCACACGACGTGTGTATTTGCCGATGCTAGAGAGCTTGTCCGTGTCCATGAACGAAGGCAGTGAGGCCCGCTGCGGTAGTAGTGCGGTAGCTGCAAGGCTGCGCGAAGGCCACGAGGTGTATGGAGGCTAATGGTGCAGGGTGAGCAGAGACTCAACAGCGAGTTTGTGCAGTGGCTGCAAGGCTGTGCAGAGTTTGGATGGTGGGACTGCACAGAGACCTTGAGAGAGTAGGCAGTATGCTGTGCAAATGCCAGACAGTGACGTTGTGTAACGTCTGGGTCACAGTATTTTTGCAGCAATTGCCATGTTGCAGAGAGGCTGTACGGTGGCGCAGAGGGCCAGTTGGTAAGGATGCAACAAGGTCAGGCTGTGAGGCTGTGCCACTGCAGTGAGACTATGCCAAGTGGCAGGGCTGCGTAGTGGTCATGAAGCAGCCTGGGGCCAGGCGGCGAAGCTGCGCGGCGGTCACAAGGCTGTGTAGAGGCCAAGAGCTGTAAGCCAAGGGCCTCTAGGGGCAACAGAGGTGTGCAGTAGCTCGCAGGGCCAGCACCAGTAGGCTGAAGGCTTCTGAAGGTTGCAAGGGCAGGCGGCGGTCCCGGCGGTGGTAGTATGCCTTACTGCCTCCAGTGTCAAGCTGAATGTCCAGGTTCCCGCCGTGGTAGACAGGAGACCTTGGTCACCAGTGGCGGACTGGTCCTGAGCAGCTGGCAATGGCTGAACAGAGGTGTGTGTGTTCTCCAGTCAGGGCGGATGGTCTCAGTGGCCTCCGATGTCATGTTAAAGGCTTGAGAGGTTGGCAGGGCAAACAGACAACCTGTCGGCTTCCAGTAGCATGTGGGAGGTTCAAGAGTCCGGCGGTTACTGGCGGGAAGTTCTGGCAGTCTCCTTTGGACAGCAGATGTGCTTGCCTAGCTGGTGGAGATGCCGCGGGAAGGCATTGGCATCCCTCTGGCTTTAAGTCGAAGATGTCCCCTGTTGTCGTCAAGCAGTAGTCATCTTGCGTTGCTGTCATCTGTCGCATTGTCCAGAGAGTGTTGGTCAAAGCTAGACCGGTAGAAGGAGCTCTTTCTGGACCAACTGTGACAGGTGTAGTGTGAGGAGTGTGTGGGAGGAGAGTGTAGCGGGAGCTAAGGCTGCGTTCTCTGCTCGCAAAGGCGTTGTCCATCTGTTTGTACGTCTACAGGCAGTGGCACAGTCTGGCTTCCTGTTTCCCCGTGTCGGGTGCTCTTCCTTTTCCCGTGTCGTGTCCATGTCGGGTTCGTGTTGGGTACTTGTGTTGGGTACTCTTCCCTCCCGGCGGCCAAGGAGAGTGAGTGCAGGGCGTGTGGCACTAGGAAAGCATGGCTTGGCCTGACGATGGGTGGCCAAGTGATGCTACAGTTCCCTGGCGGCCTTGGCTAAGATGGCGTAGTGAGGAAGTCTGAGCTTGTTCCAGGATGGATTGAAGGACGGCAGTACGCACCGACGTTACCGCCCTATCACTTCAACTGACGATGAACTGGGCGATGACGAAAAGGAGGAGGGAGGCTCCAAGTTGCCGCCGGTGTAGAGCATGCGGCTCAGCAGCAGCTTGCCCCAGGCTCTACCGTCGTCGAAATCGATGAAGTGAAGAGTAAGGTGGATGTGTGCCATCCACGATGCCATCTGGTGGCACGCAGTTCGTGGTCGTCCAGGCGGAAGCGGTTGGCAAGGCCGTCCAGGTTCCCGCGGGTCTGGTCCAATGCTGGCACCATGCTCAGAGAATGCATGAGGCAGCCCGAAAGTTGGCTAGAGCCTGGGTGGGAACATGGCGTCCTTGAAGGAGCTGAGCTTCTGTATGCTGGGTTTGGTCTTGAACTGGTGGTCATGGAAGCCGATGGCAAAGCTGGACTCGGACTGCTTCACGCCGCTGCCCATCTCTGACAGGAAGCAGAAACTGCAGTGTTGCAGAGCGGAGTCCTGGTAGCCATCGCTCCATGGTTCTGGGCAGGTGTTAAAGGGCAGTGGAGGTGTAAGATGCTGTGCTCGCCGTAGGATGCATTGGCAGCCTTGCTATTGACGGTGAGCAAGAGACGACCATGTCTCACAGCTGTCGACATCCAGACCTCCTATTCGCCATCGCTGAGTAGCAGTTGCAGACGACACAGTCTGCTGGCCTCTTGGAGAGTTGAGTAAGCTCTCCTAGTCTTCAATGTCTAGTCTGGACCGGTGGCCTTTGATCGATCGCATGACGGAAGACTGGACTGAAGATCACGACTCCAGTCATTCCTCTAGTCCTTTAGGTCCACTCAGTCTCAAAGCCTCGATGAGTGGACTAGCGAGTAGCTTCCGTAGATCGTGAAGGCCGAAGACTGAGCTCACATTACTACTCCCAAATGTCCTCTGGGGTTGCTAGATCCTGTCTGGATTCACTTCTCCTGGCTTGTGTCTCAGACTGTTAGGATGCGTCACTTTCTTGAGCGAGTCTTTTGATCCCTTCTTCCCCGTGGTGCATCATTGAGTTGCTCCTGTTGAGCTGTCTTCTCCTTCTGCTCTGTGGTTGCTCTCTGACGACTGACTTTCACAGGGAAAGGAGGCGGACAGGGAAGGCAGGAAAGCACGCATCGCTGCAGCGGCGACAAGAAGGTGGGGGAAGGGCGGTGATGAGGGCTCAGAGAGGCTGTTGAAGAAGTCCGGCGTGGGCTTCTTCATCACCGCTGGCGACAAACGGCGCTTCTTGCTCGCATCCACTGTCCGTTGCTCTCCTCCCTCCTTGTGTTGGTTCTCCACGTGACTCGTGGTGGAGGCGAGCATGAGCGTGAGCGTGAGCGGGAGCGTGAGCGGGAGCGCATTGATGATGAAGATGCTCCCAGAGCATCCTGTCGCCGCGGCCGCTCAGAACTCCCTCCATTCGCCATGGCCTGGTCAACCTCGGGCAGCCCGTCGACGGCGGCGGACATGGCCTGGATGAACTTGGAGGTCTCTTGCAGGCCGGATTGCATCTGGCGCATCCGGCGGAGCCCGTTGAAGGCAGCGTAGAGGCTCTCGGCCTTCTTCCGGCTGATGACAAAGCCGTCTCCCTTGATCTTGTTCAGCTGCTGTTGGAGGGCCCGCTTTTCGCACTCGAGCTTGTCCCGTGCCATCTGAGCTTGGCTCCGCTCCTGGACAGCCTGCTCCTTCTCGGATTTGGCGGCGGCGCGCTGTTTCCATGCTTCCTCGTGGTCCTTCTCCAGTGCCGTCACCTTAGCCTCCAACCCCAAGCACTGTCTTTCAAAGGAAAGTGATTTCTGCGCTTGGAGTGATTTGAGGCGGGATCCGATGACGGCACCTTTCTGTTGCTGAACTTGTCGCTCCAGCTTCTGTATGTGGTCGTCCCTCCAGTGGAGTCGCTTGAGGAGATCAGCGCAATTTCGCTCCAGATTGTTGATCAACCTGGAGCCGGTGTTCAGGTAGGCTTGTGAACTCCAGTATCCTGGGTCCGCCTCTCTGCTCCTCCTCTCGAGACTCCTTGGGGCTGGAGCTTCTGGGAAAGGGAGCGGGGTAAGGGCAACCAAGGGCGCTGCCGGAGCGGGAAGCGATGACACTAGGGCCGTTCCTCTCCTCCTCCCCTTGAGGTCCTCTGGCGATGGAGCTTCCTGGAGGGGAGGCGGAGCGAATGTGACCCTGGCAGCGATTGGAGTGGAAGATGGTGATGTCAGGGTCGTTCCTTCCCTCCTCTTCTCTAGGCTCGCTGGCGTTGGAGCTTCCTGAAGAGGGAGTGGGGCAAAGGTGACCCTGGCAGCAGTCGGAGCTGAAGACGGTGATGTCAGGGTCATTCCTCTTCTCCTCTCCTCTAGGCTCGCGGACGGCGGAGCTTCCTGAAGAGGGAGTGGAGCGAACACGACCCTGGCCGTGGTCAGAGTTGAAAGCGTTGATGCCGGGGTCGTCCCTCTTCTCCTCTCCTCTAGGCTCACTGACGGCGGAGTTTCCTGAAGAGGGAGTGGAGCAAGTGTGACCCTGGTAGTGGTTGGAGTTGGAGATGAGGCCGGGGAAGAGGTCTCCATCTGCGCAGGAGACGAAAGGATTGGTGATGGATTGGCCAAAGCCGTGCTGCTGTAGAAGCTAGCTTCCATTTCCATTGAAGACGGGGCTCCTGGGGCTCCCTCGGGCAGCAGGTAAGCTGGTGATAGAGGGATGAGTGTGGAAAGGACCTGAAGCTCTGTCTCCGCCTTTGTCAGTGGAGAGGAGTCGGCTTCATGTCTTGGCGGCTGTTGGAAGATCGCCGGTCGCATTTATGGGGCTTCTGGCTCCTGTCCTTGGGCTCCTCGCTTCCGTGGAGGAAGGCTATGATGTCCTTCTCCCCGGGGAAGTCCTCGGCATGCTCCTGGCTGTCCGAGTTCGGCGGCTTGTCCGAGAAGCGTGTTCGCTTCCTTACCGGCTCCGACTCGGAGCTGGCTTCTTCTTCTGGTTCTTCATCGCCCACCTCCTCTCCTTCCTCTCCCTCCTCCTCTTGGTGTGGCATGGTGTCTATTTCGTCTCCCTGGGAAGAGTGTGGGTTGAGGGAAGGGAGTGGAGGGGCGTGGGAGCTAGTGACTGTCGGATGTAGGACGTGATTGGTGGACATATTTCTCGTAGAGAAGTGTGTCAGGGGCCGATGAAGAGGGCTGGAGGCCGTTGACGATGGGCTGCTAGGGCTTGAGGGTCGACGGCAACAGCAGCAGAAAGCCACTGGGAGACTGGAGCTGGGGCTACGCACTCATCTCCTTAAGAGTCGGCGGCGACAGCAGCAGAAAGCCACTGGGAGACTGGAGTTGAGGCTCAGAGTTTGGCTCAGACGGGCCTCTGAGGGTGAGTGGGAAGTGAGGGTCTCTGATGGGGGGACTTGGCCAAGAGACTGGCTGTGGCTGGAGGAGTAGCTGGATGGGGCTGGGTACCTCCGATCCTCCCCCCGCAGCGGGGGCGGGGCCATAGTGGCTCGAAGGTGGTGATGGTGTGGAGGAGCGGGGGAGCAGTTTCCAGGCTCCTGTGTGTGGAGGCCAAGCAGGCTTGGCAGAGGCCTGTCTCTCTGGAGGGCTGGCGGAAAAACTTCGGCTTCATTTATCACCATTAGGTGTCAAAAGGAGCTCCCTGTGTGCGCTCAGCCAGTGCGTGTGGAAGAAGGGTGTCTAAAGTTGATGGAGGGGGCCATTAGGTGGAGAAAGGGGGATCGTTAACGATCCAGGCTCTGAGGCGGTGGGGCGATTAGAGCTGACAAATGAGCGTCAGTGCGGAGGCCGCTTTTTGCGAGGGGGCAAAAAGGAGGGGGGTGGTGGCAGAGTGGAGCCATCCGTCGTCTGCACTTGCTCCTCCTTGGAAGCCGCTTTTTCCGGGGGGAGTAGGGTGTGGGCGTAAGGAGGGTCATTAATCTCCAGTTGTTTGCGCTCTCTGGGGGCCGCTTTTTAGAGCTTGCACCAAAAAACGTAGGCCCACAGAGGGGAGAGTAGATGAGGGGGGCAATTAGTCTGCCCTCTTTTCTTGCCACCCTTCTTTCGAAGACTGGGGGATCAGGTTCCCGCTGGCTGGGGCAGGGGGGTGTTTTGCAGGGGAGTGTGTGTGGCGCTGAAGAGTGGAGTGTACAGCAGAGGGGGTGCAGGTTGTGGGCTGTTTTTGCCAGGTGACGAATAGCGGGCGGAGGGGCTTGCATAGGCGGCAAATTGGCGCAGGAATTTTTAGCCAAGCTTTGCCAGCTGAAATCCGCCGCCGTGAGCTTTTCAAACCATTGAAACAGTCACATCCTAAAGCAGCACTCCACTGAATCTTTTGATGAGTTCTGATGCTTGAAGTAGTTATTGTCGGTTTTCTTAGCAGTTGATTAGTTGCAATCTCAAAACTGCAGCAGCATAGACGTTGCTTTTGCTGGATAGCTGTCCTTGGCTGGCCGGCAGTTGCAGCAGTGGCCGTAAGTTTGAAAACTGACTGGAGCCAATTTTCAAACTCTGGCAGCGAAGGCGATCGGTTTGCTGGTAGCTGCAGGCAATTTCAAAATCCGTCCAGGATAATGAAATTGTCATCGACGATGCTTGCGCAGCAGGCATGAAAATAACTTTGCAGTTGATTTTCAATGCCCGGTTAGCAAAGTCGCATCCATGCCAACGTAGACTGAAGCTGGTAGCAAAGAATTTTGAAATTGTACAGTGGTCAATTTCAAAGTCCAGCAGTGTAGATGGATCGAAGCTGGTTGCTGGCAGCTGAAGAGAATGTTCAAAATCCGTTTCAGGATGATGAAATTCTGTTGACGACGCTGATAACGTCAGCATAAAAAGAAACTTTTCAGTTAATTTTCAATGCCTAGCAGCGAAGTCAAATCTTGTCTCAATCGTTGGCGCTGAATGATTTCATAAAATCCGCAAGGATAGAATGAAATCATTGAAGGGAGTTGCTCTTTGAAGAGAACTTTTCAGTTTGCTTCAAGACCCTTTGATGCAGCAGATTACGGTAGCAAGTGGGCCGTGTGACGTCATAGTTTTGTTGGCAGTCATCCAAAGGATGGCGTGATTTCTCGAAACTCGGCACTGCAATGTTGCTGTCGAAGATCGGAGATTGAAATAGGACTCGAAAGTCAATTTCAATTCCATGCAGCGTAGTCGCAGTTGCTGCCGTCTAGAAGTTCACGAGGCCGGCTCTGGCTGAGTGAAGTTCTTGAGCTGCAGGGTGGGCTGTCTGGCAGCAAAGCGAAGTCCGGCATTGCAGGCTGGGCTCGATTCGCTGTCCGCTCTTTGAAGATCGGTGGTTGGGGCTTTGACTTGATCGCTGCTGGTGAAAAGGCGGCGAAGTCAAAGGCCGGAAGTTGTTGCAGAAGCGGAAGTTGGTGGAAGTATTGCTGGGAATCGAAGTAGCATTGTAGAGGTGGTCGGTCAAAGGTACAGATGAAGCAAATCAGCTCTCTGATCTACCAAACGCTGTGGTGATATGCAGCAGGAACATAGCAAGAATCTCTTTCGTCTTCACCGTCAAGGGGGTAGAGCGGAAACTAGTTGGGGCAGAGCGGGCCACATTTTGGAGCAACTGATCCCGGCCTCCCTTCTGCCCGCCTGGTCAACTAGAGGTCGGATGAAACCGGCTTTGGAAACGGCACAGCTACAGCGCAAAAACGCTATATTGCCTTTCTACCCAAAAAAGTAATGTTTCAAAAGCTCAAATTCCGGGTCTACCCCTCCAGATCTTCCTAGAATAGCATTACCTTTCAGGAAAAAAAAGTTTGTCCCAATCCGTTGAGAATTCGCCCGTGGACAGCATTTCCAGGAACATATACATACATATATACACATGAGGACAAAAGTTGAGTAACCTCTATAGACCGCGGAGCGGCCCTTTGGGCTGCTCCGCGGTCAAAAATTTATCCCATTTTGGCAAATTCTGAGTTTCTGGCAAATTTGGCTTCAAAGCACAGCTAAAATCCATTCAATACCCAAGTTCCGCATACCATTGTCAACCTAAAGACCTAAAAAGTAAGTTTCCGTCAAAAAGTCAGCCGTTTTTAGGTGATTTTTGTAAAATATGACCCAAGAAATGTCAAATTCACAGATTCCGCATTTTCAAAAAAAGCGATATTTTTTCAAATTTCAAAAAATTTTTGGTAAAATGCACCCCAATGCACCTCATTTTCAAATTGTTCATATTATTTGGAACATTTTGATACCCATTTTGTATGTAACAATGGCAGCAGATAAGAGCTACAGCCTTTCGAACTCAGTCACCTCCAAAAATGCCCTATGTTATAACATAGGACACTTCAGCTGTGGTAAAATTTTTGCACTAAAAAACGTCCTGCTCATCCAAAAAGCAATATAAACCCAATTCCTTTTCAGGTTTGCTCAATCTATTCCTTAGGCATGTTTTGATGCCAAAACATCACTGGTTGTGTCTCAAATTTTAATCAACTGGGCCCATATTTGACAGCAAGTCCGAGTTTAGCCCTATGCTATAACATAGGCAAAAAATGACCAAAATTTTTTTGTCTTGAAATTCTTGTTGAGGTCACGGGAGCCCTGCCGGGTGCCCCGCCGACCGTAATCCCCTCCCTCCCACGCTCGCCGAGACCAGCGCCTTCCGCCGACGCACCCCCGCCCCCCTTTCTCTCCCTCGCAGCCGCCTCCCTGGCCTGTTCACACTCACTGTTGTAAGAAGCAAGCGTTGGGTGGAGTCTGGGCGCAAGACACGCAGTCCCCGAGGAGCATGATGGGCTTGTTGGACATGGTCGTCTAGCAGCTCTCCCTCACCCGCCCCGTCAGCCCCGCCGTGGAGGAGGCCATCGTCGTCCTCGCCCCGGCCGCCACCTCCACAGCGTTCTGGAGCCTGTACCAGGGGTCTCAGCATCCCTCCCGCCAGTCCAAGCCTCCTCTGGCCCCTCCGCCTAGCCGACCAGGACCGCCTCTGGACTCCTCTCTCACCTCGCCAGCAGCCTGAGGAGCTTCGCCACCCGACTCCGCCGGTGGACGAAGCCCAGGACTCGCTGCCCTCTCTTTGGCAAGACAACCCGGGACTCCGCTTCCGGATCCGCCTTCGCCAAGCTCGCCTTCGTCCTCAAAGGCCAGCACCCCTCTCTCCTGTTCCTCTCCTGCATCGAGTCCCCTCCCTTCTCCCCTGTTTGCGTCCAGCCCAAGCCCTGTCGTGCATTTTGCGCCGTGGCTCTGGACCCATCCAGCCCCCCAGCTCTCTCCGTCTAGACCTCTCAGTCTAAGATGGCCGCCCCCGACCCTTCCTTTCCCGCTCACTCCACCCCCCGCCTGGACGCCTCCCCTCCACCCTCTCCCGCCAACCTTTCAAACCCTCCCGCACACAACCCTCCCGCCAATCCCCCTCCGCCCCCAGGTCCCGCAGCGACCCCCCGCCTACACAACCGCGCACCCGTCCACCCTCCACTCCGCCCGGTGCATACCTACCTCGGCATCGGGGACCAGGACCGCGTCAAGTGCTACTTCAAAGGGAAGAACCAAGACTGCGACTCCTCCTGCCCCGCCCTCAACCGCCATCCCAAGCACACCCAGAACAAGCTTCGATGCGTCTTCTGCCAGAAGGTGTGGTGTCGACGCAGGGAAGAGACGGCATGGGACCCAGCCGGCGCCTGCCCGCCCATCGCCTGGAACGAGGCCGACGCCGCCATCGCCCGCCAGGTGGAGCCCGTCTACTGGACCTGCCTCGTCTGCCAGGAGGTCGCAGACGTCAACCCTCCGCGCCCCGCCATCCTTCAGCGCCGTGAGCAAGGACATCTTCCCCGGCTAGCCCAACCTCAACAATTCCACATCAACCGCAATCTCTTCCCAGCCATGCCTCCACTGGAGGGGGAAGAAGAGGAGGGCAACGGCCCCGAGCGAGGTGGAGAGGCGCAGCAGGAGGAACGGGACGGGGACCGCTCGGGCGAGGCCATGGACACCAGCGAGCATCAGTCGCCTCCGCCGCTGCCAGCTGCTCCGGCCCCCGCCGACATCCATCCGGACCCCGCCGCCATCCATCGACGCCTCCTCTACCGACGCTTCCTCCAGCTCATCGAGGAGCAGATGGAACACGGCATCATCGGCCTCACCATCCCCGACATCGACCTCACGCCTGCGCAACGAGACAGCTTGGACTACGTCATCGGGAGCCCGGTCTTCGACGGCGTCCATCCTCTCACCCCGCGCCTAGCCCAAGCCCTCACCAGCCAACGCGCCGCCTGGGCCTTCCCCCGCACCTGGGAAGGAGACCTGAGCGTTGAGGAAGCTCTGCGTCTGGCCGGCCAACCACCAGTGCCCCCGGTCGCCAGTCCTCCGCCTCGCCGCGGCTCTCTGCGTGGAGCAGCGGGTGCTGGAGATGGAGGAGAGGGAGACGGCAACCGTTCCACCCTGGACCTCAACCAAGAGAACCTGGACCTGGACGAGGCCCAGCCCCCGCCCCCTCGCCAGACTCCTCCTCCAGCCCCAGCAGCGCCTACTGGCTCCGCTCGCCGAGCGCGCACTCCGGTGGACCAGCTCTTCCAACCTCCTGGCCTGCTGGACTCGCCGAACGAGCCGCAGCCGGACCTCGCCGGCCGGGACGCGGCCGGAGGAGGGAACGTCATCGGCCCAGCCCCACGCCGCTCGGACTCTGCCCAGCGAGGACGCACTCGCTATCGCCACGCTCGGCAGGGCCCGCCGCCGCCTCGCCCGGCCTCTCCACTCCTTTCTCCAGAGCAGCTCCGAGAGAACGCTGATGAGCTCCGCCGCCAGAACCAAGTTCTCCGCCGGCGGAGTGTCGAGACGGAGGAGGCCCTGGCCAGAGCGGCGCAGGCAGAGCTGCGAGCTCAGGGAGCCCTGACCATGCAGGACCAGCACCTCCGCCGAGAGCAGCAGCTTCGACAGCAAGCGGAAGAAGCTCGCCTCCACGCCACTGCCCGCACCTTGGCCTACCGACAAGCCTACGACGCCCAGCAGCAACAACTGGAGCAGCTGAGGCAGGAACGGGAGCGCCTGGAGCGGGAACGTCAGCACCTTCAGGCACGTGATCGAGCGGCGGAGGAGGCGGCATGCCGGCAGGGGGAGGAGATTGCCGAGCTCCGCCGCCAAGTAGCAGCCCTGGCAGCTTCGGCCCAGCAGGCGGGATGGGGGGAACAGGCAGGGGTTTCGCGCCCTCAACCTTCTCAGCGACCGCCGGCCCCAGCCCCGACTGCGGCTCCGTCCTCCCGCCGGCGCCAGGCATCGACAGCCCAGCCCTGAGAGCCCACGGTGGATCATCCAGTCCTTCGCTACGATGAGGACTACGACTCCTGCGAGGAGATCGAGACGGAGCCTCCGGAGCCCATCCCTCGGGTGGTCCGGGTGCAGCGACCGGAGCGAGCGGCTACGGTGCCCTCTCCTCCTCCTCCTCTGGCCAAGCGGCCCCTCCTCTCTTCCTCGCCACTCTTGGAGGTGGAGGTGGAGGCGCGCCCAGTGCCGTCGGCCTCTGAGCGTGGACTGGATTGCCGCTCCCGTACTCACTCCCAGCCTCAGGGCGCGGATCCAGCCCAAGGAGCAGCCTGACTGCTAGCAGCTTCTCTGCCCTACATGCCTCAGCAGGCCCGCCCCGACTACCCGCCACCGCCTCCGGGACGCCACGCGCCTCTGCATCGAGAGCAGGCGGACCCTCGACCTCGGCCCTCTTCCAGCTCACGGCAGACCCCGGACAGCAGTGGCAGTGGGCGCGGAGAGGAGTCGGAGAAGCGGAAGGAGGCAGGAGGAGACGTGAGAGAGGAGGAGGAGCGACCTGCCGCCTCCCGCCAGTCGGGATCTTCCGTCCAGGCCCTCCCCGTCCTCACCAACTATAACCCCAACGCACACCTGGCCCTCCTCCAGGGAGCCAAGACCCTCAAGCTCTACGACGGCTCCACCTACGCCGACTTCGCCAAGTGGTGGGTCTGGTGGGAACACTTCTACCACAAGAACGAGGCCTTGGACCCGATTACCAAGCTCGACGTCCTCATCTCCTGCCTCCGGGGCTCCGCGTTGGCCAAGGTGGAGTGGTGCCAGGAGTATTGCTCGGGCGACTACAATGTCGCCGTGGACACCCTGCACAAGGCCTACGCTGGAGTCGGGCACCGGAAGACGGAGCTCCTCCAAGCGCTCTTGGACGTCCAGCACATGCCCGACGACCCTACCGGCACCCGCCTCGCCTCCATGGCCGACTTCCTCCAGTCCATCCAGGCCCAGCTGCGCCAGCTCGGGATCGTGGACCTGGACTTGCATGCGGTGCTGCTCTTCCAGAAACTGCCTCCACAGCTGGTGATGGACGTCCGCTGGGCCCGAGCCCTCGCCAGCCGGGACCTCAACCCCTCCTACGACGAGGTGGTGGATCTCCTTCGTCGAGAGGCCAGCTGGCGTCAGCAGGCTCTCCGCAGCCTCCCCTCCTCCCGCTCTGCCTCCATGCCACCGACTTCGGGCTTTGCTCTGCCGGCCTTCCAAGGCCAGCCTACGCTGCCTTCGGGACAAGAGCACAGCCAGACGGGCGGAGGACAGCACAAGAAGTCCAGATGGGGGAAGAGTGCGGCGGCGCATCCGGCGGCCTCCCAGCCCCCTGCTCCGTCCAGCCAACCACCCCCGCCTTCCCAGGCCCCGCCCGCGCGGCGCCTGGACCGCCCCTGCTACCTCTGCGGACAGAGCCACTACGTGGTCGACTGCTCCACCTACCCCAAGGCCATCCAGCGGCTGAGCCGGGCGCGCCAACTCCGCCTCTGCCTCAACTGCCTGGCCCACTCCCACACCACCGACAACTGCTCCTCCTCCTTCAGATGCCGCATCTGTCTGGACAAGCACCACTCCGCTCTCCACGAGGCGTTCCAGAACCAGAAGGTGTCTGGAGGAAACACCCAGCACCTCGGCCGTCGAGGAGGCGGAGGAGGAAGCGGTGGAGGAGGTGGAGGGAGCGGATTCGGGGGAGCGACTGGGGGACCGTCCCTGCCGGGCTCTACGCCTCTCCAGCCGACACCGGCCCCCGCCCAGCCTGCCAGCTCCGGCTCCGTGTCTGGCAACCTGGCCCTCGCCGCCTTCTCTGGGACGGGAGTCTCGGCCCCCTCCGGCAAGGACGCGGCCGCCTCCGACCAGGTCCTTCCCCGCACCCTCATCGCCGCCTTCACGGTGGAGGCCCAAGGGCCCCGAGGACGCTTCCGCATCAACGTGGTGGGCGACACCGGCGCCAGCAACTCCTGGATCACCCGGGAGATTGCTGAGATGCTGGGCCTCAAGCGAGGAGGACGGATCTCCACGGGCATGTGGACGGTGGGCAGCGAGGGACCTCAGCTGCTGCGTACCCGCCTCCTGCGCTTCGCCCTCATCGCCAGCTCCGGTGCCATCCTCCCCTTCTCAGCCTTGCAAGTGGAGCGGATCGCGGAGGGCTGTCATCTGGGCGGCTACGAGCTCCGTCTGGACCGCCTTCCCGTCAGCGTCTCCGAGGCCCTCAACCTCCCTAGCCTCCACACCCGGTCCTTCCCCGTCCACCTGCTGCTGGGACTCGACTTTTGGGAGCAGATCTTCGCCAGTCGCCAGCGCATCTCCGCCGGCCTGGCTCTCTACACCACCCCGTTTGGCTCCGTGCTGCAGGGACGGGTGGAGGAGGAGGTGGTCGGGCGAGCCTTGCGAGGCCCGGGAGTCCAGTCCGCCTTCTTGGCCTACGATCCCCATCCACTGGACAATGGCCCCGAGGACAACCTGGAGCGCCTTCTGGCCAAGCAGACGGAGGTCGACTTCCTGGGCACCGGCGCCGGGGACTCCATGGCCGACCCCATCTCCGCCTCCGCTGTTCCAGGTCCGCCGTCTGCCCAGCGGTTGTTTCGAGGTCGCCCTGCCCCTCAAGTCCAGCGCCTATGACCTTGCCTCCAACTACTCCCTTTCGCTGCGACACCAGATCCGACTGGAGAAGAAGCTCACGGCAGAGGAGCTGGCGCTTCACTACCGGGAGTTCCAGGGCTTCGTCCGAGACGGGATCCTCACGCCTCCGCCGACGACTCTGGCCTCTTCAACCTCCGCCCCCACCGGCGACATCGACGTCCTTCCTCAACCTCCTGCCCACGTCTTGGCCCATCGACTGGTGTTCAAGCTGGCTGCTTCGGGGAAGCTCAAGGTGCAGCCGGTTGTGGACTGCAGCGCCAAGACCGTTTCCGGCAGCAGCTTGAACGACTGCCTCAGCGTCGGCCCCAACCTCATCAAGGATCTTCTGTGACTCCAGCTGAGAGTTCCGCCTCCCTCAGCGGGTCCTCATCTCCGACCTTTCCTCCGCATCCTACGGGATCCAGGTGCGGCCAGAGTAGCATCGCTGTCTCCACGTCCTACTCCCAAGAGCTACGACTTCCCCTCGGCCCCGGCAACGTGAGAGTACGAGTACCAATGCCTCATCATGGGGGCGTCGCCTTCACCCAATCTTCTGCTCTACTGCATCGGGCGCCTCGTGGAGGAGGCGCAGAAGGGCATCAACGGCACCTCCAGCTGCGGCCTTACCCCCGGCAAGCTCCAAGGCCTCACCTCTGCCCTCTACGTCGACAATCTGGTGACGGGGTTTCGGGATGCGGGGACGGACGTCGTCAGGCTGCGGCACTGCGAGCCTTCTTCCTGCAAGCCCAACTTCGCCTATGCCAGTTCGCCTCTAACGATCCCGCCGCCCTCCTGGAGCTGGACCCGGACAACATCTGCACTAAGACCGAGATCAAGAACCTTGGCTTAGTCTGGGCCACCACCAGCAACTCCCTCTCTCCCACCCAGCCGGACCACCGCGAGCCCCTCACCTTCACCCGACGTCAGCTCCTGTCCCGTCTCGCGCGAGTCTATGACCCTACCGGCTACCTCTCCCCCGCCCTCCTGGAAGGACGACTGCTTCTTCAGCTCGCCTTCAAGGCTCACGACCCCTGGGACAAGCCAGCCCCGGAGGACGTGCAGAAGAAGTGGAGGAGCATCGAGAAGAGCTTCGAGGCGCTGGGCGCCCTGTCCTACCCCCACTGCCTCCTCGGCCCCGGCGACAAGGACTACTGCCTAGTCATCTTCTCCGACGGCGGCAAGGGCGCACGCTACGTGGCGTATCTGGTGGCCTCTCAGCCTTCTTCCTCCGCCTCCATGGCCCCGAGCAACCAGGTCTCTCCTTCGTCTTGGCCAAGAGTCGTCTCGTTCCCTCGGCCGGGAAAGGGGTGATCAAGACCATCCCACGAGTGGAGCTCTGGGGAGCGCTGCTTGCCGTCCGCGCCCTCACCTACCTCCGCCCCATCCTGGCCAAGTACATCACCCTCACCACCACTCACTTCTACCTCGACTCCCATGTCGTCCTCTATTGGCTACGGCAGGGCACCAAGCTTCGGGTGTACGAGGAGAAGAGAGTGGGGGAGATGCGCGCCAAGCTGGAGGAGATGGGCTCCTGCGATGTCCGCTACGTCCCGACGGCGGAGAACGCCACGGACGCCCTCACCAAACCCACCGCTATCTCCTCCGTCGCCTTCGAGAACTTCCATGCTGGCCCCGCCTTCCTTCGCCAGCCCATGGACACCTGGCCCAGCTGGACCCCTCCAGCCTGCCCGGTGGAGCTACAGAGGGAGAGACGCGGGCCAAGAAGCCGGAGAACGTGATCGGAGAACGGCACGGAGAAGCTCATCCTCGCCGCCCTCGCCTCCGAGCCCCCACTGGCAGAACAGCTCCTACTCCAAGACCGCCCCTACTCCGCCATCCTTCGCAGCCTCACCTGGCTCCTCCGCTGGAGACAGCGAGCGATGATGCCTCCCAAGGGCCCCAAGCTGATGCAGGCAGAGCTGGACGAGGCAGAGATTCGGCTGCTCCTGCTCCTCCAGCGCACCTCCTCCCCGCTCATCTTCAGACGTGGACTTCATGGCAAGAAGAAGACGAGGGAGCAGCACCAGCTCTCCCTGCAGTGGAGAGAGGACAGGCTCCTTGGAGTGGGGACGCGGATCGCGGACATGCGTCCCATCCTCCTCCCCAGCGCGCATCCACTCACTCTCCGCCTCATCCTCCATCACCACAACCTCCTCCTTCATCCGGCCAATTGCACAACTCTCCATCGCCTACGCGAGCGATACTGGGTGACGGGGGGGCCTTCATGCGGTGAAGGCGGCGGTTCGGGCCTGTAGAGCCTGCGCTCTAGCACTGGCGACCTCTCCCCCGACCTCCACCAGGCCTCCTCCCAGCCAAACGCCTGGCCGCCTACAAGCCTCCTTTTCGTCACCTCCTCATTGACCAGCTGGGTCCGCTACAAGTACGCGTCGGCCAGTGGGAAGAGCTGGAGAAGAGATGGATCCTGGTGCTCACCTGTGCAACGAGCCGGGCGCTGCATCTGGAGCTGCTGGAGGCCTACTCTTCCGTCGCCGTCCACCGCGCTCCTTCGCTTCTGGGCGCAACGGTGCGTCTCCGGCGGAGTCATCTACCGGGACTTGTGCAGCGCCTTCACCGGCCTCACCTGTCTTCTCCAAGAGCTGCCCTCCGACCTTCGCATTCATCTTCCTCTGGCCACTGTTCGTAGCTCGTGGGATGGGAGGCTGCTCCAGAGCTCGTGGACCTCGTCGCAAAGCGCTCTCACGCCCTGCTGTCTGGAAGCATCTCGTCGACCCACGCCCAGCTCACCACCATCCTGTGCCACATCTCAGGCGGTGCTCAACACCCGCCCCTCACCCTCCATCATCCAGGA
>JASANA010000622.1:0-11405 GCA_030248095.1 Ptycholaimellus sp. GST1_10
GGGGCGATGTCGCTGGTCACCGGGCTGGGCCTTGTGCATCAACCTGGGCTCCTGGGCGTTCGCCATTGTCATCAACATCCCTTCCCTACTTGCCATGCACCTCGTCCACATACCCGCCACCCACAACACCTCCTTCTGCGGCCAATTCTGCATCGAGCTCTGGGATGGAGGTATGGCGCTCTCCCTGTTCTTGATCTCTGATTTCCCTCTCATATTCAGCGTCCACACATCACATTTTGTCCCATCTTTCTGGTCAAAATTTTTTCAAAATTTATTATTTAGCACTCTCATATCGCTAATTTGGGGCAGTTCTGTTCTTTCAACGGTTTTGCGACATTTCGAAACTAGCTGCTAATAATAAGTTCAAGTTAAAATTTATGCCAGTCAATCAGCGATATCATTAGGCCGTTTCCCATCTCAATGTGAACAGGCCAAGAAATGATCTCCTTTTGGCAGAAGTGCGGTGGAAGAAGAAAGCCTTCGGCTTGACACTGCTTTGCATCCAGTTCCTGCTGCCCACAGGCGTCCTGGTCTTCTGCTACGGCGGCGTCTACCAGAAAATCAAGCGGGATATGCTCATCACCGGTTTGAAGAACTCTCAAAATTTTTTTTAATAATTTTAAATTTTATATTACAATATCTAAATAAATAAAGTAGAAAACTGCAGCTCTAGCCGGCGAGGTGCAACGGATGCGAGCGGGGCACAGGCGCAGCAAAGTACTTACAGTGCTCATCCTGATGGTTCTCGCCTTCCTCCTCAGCTGGCTCCCGCTCTCCCTCCTCAACTTCCTCCGGTTTTTTTCATCTTTACTCAAATACTATATTGCAACTCTTAAATCATAGATACTCTAAAAATTTATCTTTGAAAAAAGAAAAAAAATTGTTTGATAATTTAGCAGCATTTTTTAATTTGACAATTGTCTAAGAAACTAATATATTGATTCAAAATTTTTTCAAAAAACGTTACAAAAACTTTCTCTCAAAAATACAAAAAAAAATCTCACTCCGCCTCCTTTCATATACCGTTCTTATGGCTGCATTTTTAGTTCATCCACTACATTATCTCAAAAACGTATCCTCAAATGCATTTTCATCAAACATATTTCTCACAAAATAATCTTAAATCGATGACCAGCTAAATTGACAGGGATTTCAACGTGCCAATTCCGGCCTTCGACAGCCAGCCCTACTTCAGCACACTTGTCATGCACTGGTCTATTTCCAAACTCTTCCCCGAATTTTGTGTGTAACGTTTTCAAGTTTTATTGCCTTCCGTCTTTTGCAAGCACATTGATGAGCTCAGCCTATTTATTATTATTTTTGCGCGGCCGAAGGCCGCCTGCCGCGGAGGGCAGGGCAGTCAGAGCTCCGGAGGCCGGAGGGCATGGGTGCGGAGGCCCCGGAGCGTAGCCTAGCATGCGAAGCATGCTAGGCGAAGCGTAGGGGCCGTAGCACCCGTGCCCGGAGGCCGGAGGAGCTCTGGCGCCCTGCCCGAGGCGGCGGGCGGCCAAGGCCAGCTTAAGCAGTTACCTCATTTTTGCGTCCGTCTTTCCGCATATATATATATATGTGCCTCCGGGGGCGGGCCTCCGCGGTTTTTCAACCAAATTGGCTGAATTTTTGCATGAAGGTCCGCCTGGGTGGTATCTCCAGGCCATTTTTGGTGCTTGGCGTAATTTTGCGTTTTTCGCCCAAAACCTAAAATTTTGATGTTTCAAAGTACTAAAATTCATAAATCGCTGGTTTTTCAATGAAATTGGCTGAAATTTTGCATGAATGTCCGCCTAGGTGGTGGCTTGCTAGCTTTATTGGGTTTTTGCAAAATTTTTGGATATTTTCCCAAAACTCAAAATATTGATGTTTCAAAAACAAAAAAAATCATAACTCCCTGGTTTTTTAATGAAATTGGCTGAAATTTTGCATGAAGGTCCGCCCTGGTGGTGGCTTGAGAGGTTTATTGGGGTTTTGCGAAATTTCTGGATTTTTCCCCTAAACTTAGAATTTTGATGTTTCAAAATTAAGAAATTATAACTCCCAGATTTTTAGACAATATAGGCAAGTAAATAAATATGCAATTAGTAAAATTCGCTCATGTAGATTGACAATATTGCTCGGAACAGTGGCCGCGCATCTTGGCGACAGCCGAGAATACCTTGTTATTCCAACAAACACCATAATAGACGGCAGCAAGCTGATAATCTACAATGGCTATAAATGGGCAACACCAAACCATGCCAGTATTGCCAGCATCGCGATGACGAGTGTGTTCTGGAACCCGCTGCTCTACTTCTGGCTCAACAGCAGCCAAGGACGGGCGGATCTGGAGGGAAGGCGGGCCTCCAAACGCGCCGCCGCCAAACTCAGCGCCGCTCAGAGCCACTGGACCGACTTCAATCCTGAGCTGGACTGTGAGCTGGGGTTACAAATTTGGCCTTTTTACCTATTCGACTTCTTCAAAAAATACCAGTAAAAGCGCTGCCGAAATGCTGGCATTTTAGGAATTTTCTTCGCCAAGGTCTTTTTCTGGCCGAGGGGAATTTTTGGAAGAAGTGTAATAGAAACAAAAGTTTTTGGTGTCATTCGCCTGGCGACCGATATTTCTTAAGGTTTTGGCCGCAATTTTTTGTAAATTTTTCTGAAAGCGGAAGATTAACCAAAAGAAACTAAATTCGCAATGAACCATCCTACAGCGGCTGGCACATCCAGTTGTTGCTTCGTAAACTTTCAACTGGTGCTACACTGCAGTATCTAGCGTCCTTTTCTTTGTTTTTGTTTATTAGCAAAAGCATCGAGAGCAACTAAAATGAAAAAGGCCATAAATAGGTTAAAAATGGGCGAAATTGCAGTCCGAGCGGCAATAGCTGGAGAAACCTCGTGCAACGCTATCGTCTGCCTGCTCAGAGACCCCGGTTTCTCAGTGGAGATGGTATTAATTTAGTTTCTCAGTTTATTCCAATTAAAAATACAATTTATTCAATTCTCCAACTTCGCAACCATCCAACTTCCATATTTTGTTAATTTATCTCTTGTTTTCAATTGATATTTTTAATTGATTTTATTTACGTGTCTTCAAGGGACACTGTTAGTTGAAAATAAATATATAAATAAACATAAAAATTAATGAAAATTTTGCATTTTAACCAATCTAATATTGCGTTGACTAAATATCTACACCAAACGAATGTCATTGCTGAGCATAATAAATCATTCTGTGCAGGCTTACATGAAATGTTCGTGCGGAAAATGGCCAAGAGACGTGAAGCTTCGATAAGTCGCAAAGACAGTATTTAGACTGATTTTTCGTTCACCTGTGATACTGCCTGCACTGCATTTGATTTTCAATAACACTTTCCTTCAAGACTTGCATGTCTTCATTTCCTCAAAAACGATTTTACGCAACCCGTACACACACTGCAAATCCATAACCTTCTGATCATTATCCGTTTCGTGGGCTATGGAAGTTAACAAGTATATGGCGCAAAGCGCAATAGGTGACCGCGGAGCGCTTACACATCCACATGTAGTAAAATTCAAAAATTAAGGAAAAATTCTGCTGTGAAGGTGATCATTGCTTCTCAAAAGGAAAATTCTGTGGTTTCTCAACCATTTTCAAAAGTAAGCACAGATTTGGAATCGTTATATACGACTTGTGAACAAAAAAACTCAAGTGTTCTGTTCAATTATCAGCCGTTCAGCTGCTACTAATTATTGATGTTATTGTCATGCGTGAAAGTTTGTCACTCAAGAGGGCAAGTCTGTGGTTTCTCAACCATTTTCAAAAGTAAGCACAGATTTGGAATCGTTATATACGAATTGTGAACAAAAAAACTCAAGTTGTCTGTGCAATTCTCAAGATTACAGGTGCTACAGCGCAAAAACGGTATATTGCAATTTTCAAGCCTTTCTACCCAAAAAAGTAATGTTTCAAATGCTCAGATTCCGGTTCCACCCCTCCAGATCTTCCCAAAATAGCATTACCTTTCAGGAAAAAAAAGTTTGTCCCAATTCGTTGAGAATTCGGTGAGGACCAGCATTACTAGAAATACATATATATATGAGGACAAAAGTTGAGTAACCTCTATAGACCGTGGAGCGGCCCTTCGGGCCGCTCCGCGGTCAAAAATACCAAACCTTTTTAAATACCTACCACTGTAGATCAATATTATTTTAAATGACCATTTGCCACCAGATATTTTACAGCAGCAAGGATTGCTGCTGCTGTTTTGTTTTGGAGAGGAATGTCGGTCAGAAATTTGGAGTAGTTGTCGTAGACTACCATCACATATCTGAAGCTATCCTTATAGTCTATGAATCTGTGCAGGTCCATTAGATCAATTTGCACCACATGTCC
Organism: Ptycholaimellus sp. GST1_10; assembly: GCA_030248095.1. Lineage (NCBI taxonomy): Eukaryota > Metazoa > Nematoda > Chromadorea > Chromadorida > Chromadoridae > Ptycholaimellus > Ptycholaimellus sp. GST1_10. The sequence continues at coordinate 4,352 of JASANA010000622.1, forward strand.
CAAAATCGGCACTCATCAAAAAACCTATTTTTTGGTTCAAGCAAATTCGGCACTCTGCAGAGTGGAAAATGGCTCAGTGGGGTCTTTGGAGAAGTGACCTTGGCCGGGACCAGCAGGGGAGGCCTTGGCGAAGGGGGAGGCCTTGGCCTGGGGGGCGGAAATTGAGAAGTGTGTCACTGGTGTGGCCTCAAAATGAGCGACCCCCCAATTGTCGCCATCCCTCTGGCATTCAATTTTGCCCCAGTCTAAAAGATGAAGGGTTGGGCTTGGCTGCTCTGCTTGGCTGAGATTGCGCAGGCCAAAAGTCATCAGGCTTCCACCGCTGGTTGGCGTTTTTTTACCTTGCTCACCCAGTGAATTTCACCTGCCGGCAAAACACTATCTCGAAATAGAAGTTTACCTCGATGTTTTGTCCGTCATCCATGGATTCATGTCTACAACCAGAGATTGGCTGACACCTAGTTTCCCCCCCATGGGATCCCCCCCCCCATGGCGATGACCCCCCCCCCCCCAAGAAAGTTTCCCCCCTCATGAAAGTTTCCCCCCATTAAGGTTCCCCCCCCCAAGATTTTACCTACCACACACACCCTGCGCTAACTCGTCCCCTAGTTGTTATGGCTTTGGCGAATTGTAGGTGAAATTAGGTGAAAATAGGTGAAATTGAGTCTTGCTTGGGGGGGAACTAGTCATCGAAATCGACGACTAGTTCCCCCCCAAGAGTTTTGACGCCTAGTTCCCCCCCCCCAAGACACAAATTTCCCTGTTTAGACTGCCGTATCAACTAGGGGACGCATTAGCGCAGGGTGTGTGGGTATAGGTGAAAATCTTGGGGGGGGGGGAAACTTTCATGGGGGGGAACTTTCATGAGGGGGGAAAACTTTCAAAAAATGCCTTGGGGGGACCTAGCCTTGGGGGGGGGGGGGAAACTAGGTGTCAGCCCAGAGATTCTGCAAAAACGCAGAATCTAAGCAAATGATTAGTTCTTTGGTAGTTTTCCAATGCTATTTAGCCAGAGAAATTGCCTCATTTAAAGACCAATCTTTCCCTATCCCTAAACTTCTTGGGCCGCGGCCGTACAGAAGGCGTTTTGGACCGAATCGAAAGCTGCCCGTACCCTAGAATAGGCCGGGAATGTTCGCTTGAAGGCTGTGCAGAGGGAGAGGCGCAAGTTCTGGTGAAGATCGCCCACTCTGGGCGTGAGCCGATGGGGCGGGCTGAGCTGGTGCTGCCCGGCCAGACGCTCTCCCAGTGCGCCGCCCTCTGCGCTGCCAACACCGGTCTACTATAGCTCATTCTTTCCCCTGCCCCCTCCTTTGCCTCCTCTGCATCCCCCTCAGAGCGATTAGGAATATTGCTCTGAGGAGGATGCAGAGGAGGCAAAGGAGGAGACAGGGGAAAATGAAGTTCTACTGAGATCGATTCTTACATTGGCTCATCCCAGGGGATAGGACAGGGGACTATGGTCCCCTGGGGTGAGTAATGTCTAAAAAACCCCTCTACGTACTTCCTGGCAAAAAGGTCAAGGAAAAGAGTTGAGATGGTCTGAACGGGCGCTTCCTGTGCGCTGGCTTCGACTATGCGCAGAGCCAGCGCCGCTGCATGCTCTCCTCCGCCCTGCCCTCCTCCCAGCTCCTGCAGACGGCCGAGAGCAATGTTTCTTTGGATTTATTCATGATGTATTTAGATTTTTTTGGTTTTTTACTGTTGCTCTGATTATTTTTTAATATTTTTCTTTTTTTAATTTCACAAAAGTGTTAACTGAATTAACTAAACTGACTTTTTTCCGATTTTTACGTAAAAAATTGCATTTTGAAACAGCATTTATCAATTTTATGTGTATGAAATGAATAAAATAAAATGCTATCCTCAAAAACGTCTCTCATGAAACCGATGGCTGTGAAATACCGTTGGGGGCAGCCCCATTTGCGTCATACAAGCTGTCAACCTTCAAAAAATAACCTTCTTAAATTTTCTGAGACTAGGCATTGAGGTGGGTCACTTTTTGCAGTCTCCTCTGGCCTTACCGCAAACTAACTGGCGTTCCCTTGAGGACCCGGGCATCGCAGCCTTCCCAGACCTGGCCTTTCTGGCAGACCGGGCTGCTCGCTCCAGACAGCGCCATGAGGAAATAGACCGATTGTCTGACCAGAATCCTTCCCAGCCTCCCCAGACTGAGGGCCAGAGCGGCTTTTATTGGAAACTCTGCATCACCGGTTCCCAGAGCCACAAAGAGAGACTTGTTTGAGTGCCGTAAACCTGGATTGTCAGTGCCCGACGGATTCTACACCCCGCTCAACGCCTCCTATGCCTTTGAGCAGGTTGCTTTCCAGTCTGTTGCTTAGAAAGAGGTGGCTGGCATGATTCGCAAATCTGCTCGCCTAATGCTGACCTATGGAAGGCATTGTTGGCAATATGGTGCGGGAAACCAATTTTCAGCCCCCTAAAAAATATTGTGCAAATAAATTCAACATGCAAATGGCTATTTTGGCTGCCCAAGGCATTCCAACCTCAAGTAATTTTGCACCAGTAACGATCAACAAGTTTTTTCCAATTTCTAATGGGGGCGTTTTTTGAAAATGTTGTTGGTCATTGTGCCTAAAATTGGGGGTGAGAGCATTGCGCTGATGTCTGAAGGTGCCCAACGCCGTGCTGCCCTCTTCCACAGACGTGCTGGTGAAGGCTGGACAGCTATCCGACTGTCTCCTGGAGTGTCTCCAGGCTCGCAGCAAACGGGACTTCACCTGCCGCTCCCTCATGGTCCCTGCACTCACTCTAACCGGCCGGAGGAGGATGAAGAGTGCCCTATTAGTATGCCTATGAGACGGAGGACTGCATGCTGAACTCGGTGGAGCGCGCAACGTCGGGGGCCGGTGGGCTGAGCCAGGAGACGGGAGGCCTCCGCGTGGACTACTTTGAGAGCAGAGTGGCTGGCTGTAAGGAGCTTTTTGCGCGGCCGAAGGCCGCCTGCCGCGGAGGGCAGGGCAGTCAGAGCTCCGGAGGCCGGAGGGCATGGGTGCGGAGGCCCCGGAGCGTAGCCTAGCATGCGAAGCATGCTAGGCGAAGCGTAGGGGCCGTAGCACCCGTGCCCGGAGGCCGGAGGAGCTCTGGCGCCCTGCCCGAAGCGGCGGGCGGCCAAGGCCAGCTTAAGCAGTTACCCCATTTTTGTGTCCGTCTGTCCGCATATATATATATATATATATATATATGTCTGTCCGGGGCCCGTACTCCGCGGTTTTTCAATGAAATTGGCTAATTTTTTGCATGAAGGTCCGCCTGGGTGGTATCTCCAGGCCATTTTTTGCGATGGACGTAATTTTTCGATTTTTGCCCAAAACTCAATTTTTTGATGTTTCAAAATACGAAAATTCATAAATCACTGGTTTTTCAATGAAATTAGCTGAATTTTGGCAGGTACGTCCGTCAAAGTAATATCTTGAAGCTGGCAAAAGGAATTTTCGAAATAATTATTATATCTTGATTTATAGACAAAAACCCAAAATCTTGATGTTTCAAAAATTTGAACATGCATAAATCCATTGTTTTTCAATGAAATCAGCTGATTTTTGGCAGGTACGTATCAACCATGCGAATTGAAAAGTTTTGTAACGTAGCTAGTGGTTATTACTTGTACTGGAACAAAGGCCGCGCATCTTGGCGATAGCCGATAATACCTTGTTTGGCATGCATGCTTCTGCACTTTTTTTGTAGCAGGATTGAATATAGACCGCACGGGCCAAGTCCGTTGTCTTCTTCTCCATGTGCATCTTTGAAGCTGTAGAGCAGCTTGAAAAGGGTTGAGTACGAGTTGAGTTAGAAAATCGCATGTCGGAGGGTATTTTTGTCGTACCGTGGCAACCCTTGTTGACCGTAGCTTTAGAAAACATGATCACATTAGAAATAGTTCATCTGTCTGTGGATGCTGTTTCAGGCTAGCATTGATAGCTCACCCGGCGCCGTATATGGCCAGGAATCTGCATTGCTGCCAAACTCCGCGGGCGTTGCTGCAGGCGGCCTGCACACAAGTCTCTCCTCCTATCAACTCGACGACCGTTCAACCCTGGAGAGGATTTCTTATTTTAAAGCACTCATTCTCACAGTCTCTAACCCAGCAGTCCTTCTATGCATATCTCTTCCTGGCATAGCTCTAAATTTCACCCGACATCCTCAGTAATGCTGATATCCTCAGCATGCGCAACCGAGCTGCTTTAAAGCACCCATTTCACTGACACACTGCATGACACAGCTTGTGACACACTCACAGGTTTCGCTTAGCCATCAGATCAAAGCGTCGAGTTAGCCAACGACCCAGGAATAGCAGCGAAGATGAATTGCAGCGGAGTGTGGGCGAGGGAGCGTGGCGCAGTATGTGGAGGCTCGTGAGGCGGACATGAGCGAGGAGCACGATTTTACCATCCTGGGTGTCAGCCAACGCACCTGCCAGCACTTTTGCACCATCAATCGGTGCCTTCCTTTCACGTCCCTCCATGCATTTCCACCTAAGGCCATTGGAGCCACTTCTTTTTCTCTAAGTCTAAGTCTAAGTTTACTTCTAAGTCCTTCTCTTGGCCAGTCCTTTCCTCAATCTCATATCTCTTCAGAGGAGAGCACGGGGAGCCATTCTCCTGCGAGGCCTATGCCTACGATTCGCAGCGGCAGGACTGCTTCCTGATGGACGAGATGGCCAGGCCGCGAGGGCTTGGCACACCAAGCAACTCCTCCAGCAGACGCCTCTACGAGAAAGTCTGCCTCGCAGGTGAAGCCTTTTTAGCGTTGGGTTAAGTTGATAACTAAAAACCTTATTTCCAATTACGACTTCCGACTCGAACCTTTCTCGAAAGTGGGACACCCTCTCTCAATCCTCTTGCAAATGGCCTTTTAAAAGAGGCAAATTCAATCGAAAGGTGATTGTTTTCAAAAAAGCACTAGATAATTATTGAAGAAAAATTGAATATTTTTATTTTTTTCATGTTTTTTTTCAATTTCTTCTGCTGCAGCGGAGAATGTCTGCCTGCGGTCGCCGGCCTTCGAGAAGGTGTCCGAGCAAGTGCTCACAGGCCATGCTCAGCTCATCCTGGAGGAAACCCGCTCTCTAGAGAGGGTTCCCTTTTGCCTTCTTTCGAAAAATAACGGAGATTGCAGACTCAACTAGAAAAAAAGTTTTTTGACCCATCTCCCGTGAATGGCAATTTCTTTGTTTAGGAATAATTTCGAAACAATGAATCGGGAGCTATTGAATAATTCTTCGTTTAGGAATAATTTGGGATGAAAATTGCAGTGTCTGAATCTTTTTTGTATAGGAATAATTTCGAAACAATGAATTGAGAGCTATTGAATAATTCTTCATTTAGGCATAATTTGGGATGAAGTGTTGCAGTGTCTCACAGAATGTCTGAGCGCAGAGGCCAACTACGGCTTCCAATGCCTTTCAGCTATCTTCTACTACGACCAGGGGGAGTGCATCCTCAACTCTGACTCCCGGAAACGGCCTGCCCTCAAGGTGGCTGTTTCAAGCTGGTAGACGAATGATATTTGCCTGTGTCTAGGATTTGATGGAGCCTTCGGATGGAGGGCGCGGACGGGTGGACTATTTTGACAACCTCTGCCTTATCCGGTTGGCATTTCACTGAAGGTCTATTTGAGGCTGTTTTGGGGGAGTTAGGGCGACTGTTTCGATTTGGTACAAACGAATTGCTTTTGTAGTATTGAGCGTTTTTAAAAACCCTCGACATTCTGACAAAATAAATGGTGAAGCAAAGGAAACAATAAAAAAATTCTTATTCCAGTGAAGAAAATGGGAAACCCAGAATATATCAGCAGTGATTTTCTAGGATCTGCTGAACTATTTCGACTTGGTACAAGCGAATAGTTTTTGTAGTATTGACTAATTTTTAAAAAACCTCGACATTCTTACAAAATTGATGGTGAAGCAAAGAAAACATTAAAAAAAATTTCTTACTCCAGTGAAGAAAATGGGAAACCCAGAACATATCAGCAGTGATTTTCTAGGATCTGCTGAACTATTTCGACTTGGTACAAGCGAATTGTTTTTGTAGTATTGAGCGATTTTTAAAAAAACTCGACATTCTGACAAAATAAATGGTGAAGCAAAGAAAACATTTTAAAATATGTTCTTACTCCTGGGAAGAAAATGGGAAACCCAGAACCTATCAGCAGTGATTTTCTAGAATCTGCTGTTTTTAGTTTTTGCTTCATGGACAGCATCTGCAGGGAGCTTGACGAGGGCCTGGCGGCCAGCGCTTGTCCGGAAAGACAGGCCGCGGTGTTCGTGGAGTTCGCGGGGAGCGAGCAGCAGACGGCAGCCGGCGTGGGCGCCGTCTACAGCGACATCTCCATGGAGGACTGTCTTTTGGAGTGAAGCCTCCCTTCATCTGCAGCCACAGGGGGTGATTTATTCGTACCCCTAATACGATCAACTATAGCTCCAGACCTCAGAGATTAGGGGTACGAATAAACCACCGCCACCCCAGTAGGGGAAAGGCCTCATGTGAGCACCTAACTTTGAAGACTTATTGCTCCAGCCCATCAAAAGCTAGATACTTGGAATGTTGACTGAAAAGTCACTATCTTTTGATGGGCTGGAGCAATAGGCCTTAAAGTTAGGTGCTCATAGCAGGCCTCTCACCCCCAGTGGTCGGAAATTGGAGGGGCCTTTGAAGATGTGACGGGAGCCGGAACATGACCTGTCTGGCAGCGGACTATAGGGCTGTGGACAGGACCTGCAGCCTGGTATTTGCCAATGAGCGACAGGCCAACCTACACTCCGTCCCCGACACCAGTCACTACCAGCGCATTTGCATTGAGGGTCCTGCTTTCGATAGATCGCATTCAATTAGGACTAAAATTTGATAGTTCTGTAATCGCTAAATTCAGCGTATTGCATGGCCTCACTCACATAATTTTACAAATAAGTACTCTGTCAGGCCAGTGTCTTGCTCTTTTTTGTAAAATTACGAAAAAAATACAAAAATTTGATCAATTACTATTAGCCAAGGACCAACCCTATTACGGATTTTGAAAATATGATTGCCTGCCA
>JASANA010000626.1:0-10744 GCA_030248095.1 Ptycholaimellus sp. GST1_10
GGAGGTCCGTCTAGGTGGTGGCTCGGGACGTTTTTGTGCGCTTGGCGCAATTTTGATTTGTTCCAGATTTATGATCAAAAAACCTCGAAAATTGGGGGCTCAAATTTCGAAATTTTTTCGAAATAGTGCATTTTATTTTATTAATAGTATAATTTACTGAATCGAAACCTCAGAAAACAATTTTTCATAAAGGGTGAAACAAGAATGGAAAAACATTGTTTAAGATATATTATAAGAATTAACATTCAACAATAGGTCTAAATGAAACATGACAACCTGCTAAGGATCAAGGCCGCGCATCTATTGGCGACAGCCGATAATACCTTGTCATTATTATGGGCTTATATTTTGAAGAATATAAAAATTACTATAACTGGTACCATCGGCAAGCCAAATGTGGGTCTCTTTTCTCCAAATTTTGTAATTGCCTCAAGCAAAAAGTCAAGGAAATTTATCTACTACTTGTGGAATCTGCTGCTTGGACAGTTGCATTTTGTTTTTGGCACGCAGTTCAGTGTCTCTTTCCATGCGCGCCCAAAAACAAAATGCAGATGACGCAGCAGATTCCACAAGTAGTAGATAAATTTCCTTGACTTTTTGCTTGAGGCAATTACAAAATTTGGAGAAAAGAGACCCACATTTGGCTTGCCGATGGTACCAGTTATTTCTTCCACTTTTAATATAGTGTAAAATGTATAAATCCAAATTTATATTATTTTATAACATATGAAAAAAAAAACTCATTAAAAAATATAACAAACATAAAAGAATCGAAAATATGTTAAGATATTATTGGATAAAAAAATAAATAATAAATAAAAAACTAAATTATTTAAAAAATATAACAAAGAGAAAAGATTCGAAAATCAAAAATACAATAAAAATTTATTGGCAAACTAACATATTTTTATGAAATTTTCATTATTTATACTTAGGGCAATCGATTTTGGGAAAAAAGAGATCTAATTTTGACCTGCCGATGGTACCAGTTGTTTTCTCAACTTAAAATTTCCAAAATAAAATAATTGCCTAAGAAGGATTCGAACCTCCCAGATTCAACCAGCCGTTCATCCACTTAGACCACTACGCCACTGGTGCATATGCGTTGTTGTTTAACTGAAGACTTATGAATAAAAGTCAATGCATGAGGTCCAAGGACCCGGGGGGATGAGTGGGGGAAGAAATGAATACCTACTATCGTCCATTGAATAGATGCGGAGAAGAAGAAGGAGAAGGAGAAGGAGGAGTTCGGACAAATGGTTTTTTACAAATTTTACTACAATTCTGCAACTTTTCAGCAATTTCTCGCGAGTTTTGGTCAATTTGATGATGCTCTTTCCAATGCAAAAAGAATTAGAAAGATTGAAGCTCCCTGTGACGAGCTAGAGCCTTATCAAAATTGAGATCTAGCAATAACCCCCAAAACGTACACCTGGGTCGAAAAGAGGGGCTGGGCGCTGACACTCCGCTAACGCTCCGTTCGCGCCAGCCCAATTTGTGGAATCTGCTTCTTGGACAGTTGCATTTTGTTTTGGGCGCGCAGTTCAGTGTCTCTTTCCATGCGCGCCCAAAAACAAAATGCAGATGACGCAGCAGATTCCAAAAATAGTAATTTTATTTCTTTGACTTTTAACCTGGGTTATTTTCAATTTTTGGAGAAAGAGATCCACTTTTGGCTTGCCGATGGTACCAGATATTTCTTCCACTTTTGATATGCGATAAAAAGTGCATATGTAAAATGGCAAAAATCTTGCATTGGAGAGGGTTCGAACCCAATCTTCAGTCATTTAGGGTCAAGCAACAAACCACTTGGCCACACAGCCTCGTGATATTCAGCATCTAAGTAGGCTTTATTAATTGTATATCCATTCCCTTCGCCTGGCTGAGTGTACCCTTTAGTGATGGCCAATTGAATACATACTATCGTCCATTGAATAGATGCGGAGGAGGAGAAGAAGAAGAAGGAGGAGTTCGGACAAATGGTTTCTGGCGATTTTTTCAAAAGTTCTGAAGCATTTTGGCAATTTCTCGCGAGTTTTGGTCAATTTGATGATGCTCTTTCCAATGCAAAAAGAATTAGAATGATTGGATGTTTCTGTAACGCACAAAAGCCTTATCAATTTTAAGATCTAGCAATAACCCTCAAAACATACACCTGGGTCGAAAAGAGGGGCTGGGCGCTGACACTTCGCTAAATAAAGCTCGCTCGCGCCAGCATAATTGCTGTATTGTGTAAAAGTCATTTCTAATATAAAAAATATTTAGAGCATAACTTTTATTAGTTTTTGAATATTAAAATTTAAATGTTGAAAATGGCAACTAGACAAATTTTTAACATTTCGATTTCAATCAACAGTTTTGGAATAGAAGGTGGCAATTGTGTTCATATTCAACATTAAACCGATCTGGAACACATGGTGCATCGTATTGCATAGCAAAAAATGGCCTCGAATCACTTGGCGGCAGCCGTGAAAACCTTGTTTGTCAAAAATTATAACTCGTATGATTCTTTATTAGGAAAACGTCCAATGTTTTTAGGAATTCTGATTTTAGCGGACTTTCAAGAAGCATTTATTCGCCGAGTGCCCTGGCCACTTGGTCAGCTGTGCGAATGGCTAGACTGGCAAAGCGCGCATTTGGGCTGGCTGCATCTGGCTGGGGCTTGGCCCATTCAAATGCGCTGATTTCCCCGCTCCCCTTCGCATAGGTTGCGCAAAGCCTTCTCCCACTCACCGCTCCTTTCCTCCGGCATATTCCTACCATGACGAGGCCGTGCATCTTTTGCCCCGCCGGCGCCGAGGCGGTGGAGAACGGGTCACTCCGTCGTCACCTTCACTCACAGCACGGCTTCACTCAAACCCACATCGATCACACTTACAAGGTAGCCTTTCCACGTCTCACTCCTCTTCTCAATGGAGGTCACACGAGTTTTTTGGTAGGTGGAAAAGGATGAATTGCGGACAAAGACGTCGGCTGTCTTGGCGACGATGTTGATTGGCAGCATCCAACCGCAGCTTACCCAGCATCTCAATCAGACTTTTGTACTAGTTCTTCATCCTTTGTCAAGCCTGGGGCATAGCAGAAAGATTTTGCAGAAATCTGGGCTACGCAAAACTCTGTTCGATGTGCGAAAGAAAGCCGTGGTAGCAAAGCAGGGCTCTGGCAAAAGGGACGGTGAGCTTTTCCCCATCTCTGTCTCCCTCGCAGCGACAGCTAAAGAGGCCACAAAAGGGCGGAAGAAGAAGGTGCGAGGGGTGGGCGCGCAGCTGCGTCCGGCGGTGAATCGGCTGAGCGTGGAGGTCCTGGCCAACTCCCTGCGCCCCGGAAGCCACCGCTGCCCGCTCTGCGCCAAGCCATTCACCGGCCGCTCCAGCCTCATCATACACCTTCGCAGCCACACCGGGGAGCGCCCCTTCGTCTGCGGCCCTTGCGGATTCGCCTGCCGCGCCCCCGGCAGTCTGCGTCGCCACCAAGCCTCCATCCACGCCGGGGACAAGCCCCACAGATGCCCGGAGTGCCAGAAAGCTTTCAGCCTCAAGCACCATCTTCAGCTCCACCTCCGCAGCCACACAGGAGAGCGGCCCTACTCCTGCCCGCACTGCCCCTACTCCTCCGCCGATTCCTCTCATCTCAACCGCCACCTCCTAGCCCATCAGCGCCAGAAGCTTTTCCAGTGCACCTTCTGCACCTACTCCAGCAAGCGAAAAGACTACCTTACCAAGCACCTCTGCATTCACCAGGACCAAGCCAACGACACTTCCTAGGCCAGAAGCGAGCGTCAACCGCTTTGCACTCATTCCGTCCCTTAGCCTCAAAGCTTCCCATTTCCACCTGCTCTTTTCTCCACGTCCTATCGCAAATATGTCCATTTAAATTCCTTCCTGCATTTGAAATCACCAAATGTTTTTGCATTTTACTCTTTACCATTCCTCCATTCATACTTGTGTTTGCTTACCTATTCTAGTTTTCCTCCTTTTATCATTCATTTCTCATTTTAGCAAGACTAAGGTTTGCAATTTTAGTTCATAAACCGTAAACAACGCTTCTTTTTGAAGTATAATTTGTAGTTTTAGCGTTTTTAGTTTAGCTACTTTGTCGCACAGTTTAATGTAAAAAGTTTGAAAATTCAAATACTAACGCATGAATTAATGAAACCAACATAATTCCAAGCTTTACTGTGGTTTCATACACAATTTATAGGATGGTTCTTACACAGCTGCTTCTTCTTCATAAACTGGTTCGGGTGGCTTGATTAACATCAAAAACGCTGTGTTTGGCGTAAGTAGATTTGAGTGAGCTCTAAGTTTTCTGCCTTTAAACTTACACTGAAACCTTTGAGCTAACAACCTCGATGAGGCTGCCTCTTATAGGGCGGTGAAGGAGCAAAATACGAAGCCGGGAGTAAAAAGAGGCAGAAGAAATGAAGATTCGGCTGGCCTACTGGCATTCTCTCTTCTGCCTCAGGGCAGGTAGGTAGGGAGTGCAGGAAGTGTTGGTAGAGCGTGAAAGTGGTTGAGGAGAAGGATGGTGGAGGTACCCAGAGAAATGGCTGGCCAAGCCTCCGCGGCCCATGCACGCGCCCTTCTGGAAAGATGGAGGTGTACATATAAGCCAACCAAGGGATCCTCAGTGTTGGAAAGAAGCTGGCATCTAGCGCCGATAAAAATCAGGAAGAAAGCAGAAGCCCAAGGCGCCGCAGAACCTGACATTTGCTGCTGCAAATAAACTGGTCCGAAACATAAGGAAAAACGAATATAAATAGTTGATTGTTTTGAGGTGGCACTGTATGAGGGAGAAGAAGCAATTGCGTCCAGTGTTTTCCTTTTTTCGCCTCTTCCGACAGACGCTTCGGTGAGAGTTCGTGATAAACTTAAGGTTGGCTGCTATTTCATTTTAATCATGCCGACCTCAGCTTAAAAAGCATATGTGCTGCTTTCAAGTCCAGGGCCAATCTATAAGTGTAATCACATATATTCACGTCATCAATCTTCTTAATCTAACTTCAACATGCTTATATCCACAAAAGTCTTCATGCCAAGCTATATTTCATTTGAGCAGCTTCAGTCAGACCCACTTAACTTAGCCTCAGAAAAGTTTTGGACAATCGGCGTGGGCAAAAGCGCAAAGCAACGGAAGACGCTGTTGGCGCTTGTGTTTCATTATTGCGGCCTTTAATCAATGATCCGCCTTCCGAACATTGTTCGCAAAATTCTTTTCGTTTGCAGACACGGGCAGCGGAAATGAATAGCAGCAACCCGTTGCTGAGGCTGCTGGAGGCGGTGCCCCTGGTGGCTGCGGCCATCGTGGACTACGTGGAGATGGTAAACTGGACCAAGGTTGGACTCAGATGCCGGCCTCTGCCCGCCGCTCGCCTATGATCCCTCAACCTCGTCATCCAGCCAGAGCGCGCCGAGTTTGCATTCAGCCACCAGGCACTTCATGTCGACAGCTGCTCTGCTGAAGCTGGAGCTCCCACTGGCGGCTGGTTGACCTCCATTTTACTTCAGAACAATTGCCCTGACTTTCGATTGAAATTGATGCTCGAAACGGGCTGAATGACGAGTAATTATCCAGAATTATCCTATGCGCTCACGCCCTTTTTTACTTTAAGAGCTGATTTCTACCCATTACTGCGTAATTTTAAGCGCCATTTGACAAAATTGCATAAAAATGGTTGTAAAATTTTTTTACATCTCAAAAATTGGGACAGAAAAATTCATGTTCACGTGATTCTTGCTGCTTTCCATGAAATGCCTTTTAAGAGAGCTTTTGTGAGAGGTTGAAAAGTGGGACGGACAAAAATTTTTACCCCCCTTTTTTATATTTTTTATTAAAAGTAGACATGTTTTTAAGACTTTTGGTAGAGTATGAGCATCCAAAACTCAAAATTTGATTTTTGGTGAATTTTTGAATGTAAAAAAACGGCCGATTTTTTAATCATCCATAACTCTAGTTCTGCTCAACGGATTTTAATGATTTGACCACCAATCGAACCGTCTCAATGAGAAAAATATTTTGTTTTTTTTGTTCGTTTCTCTTCGATCATTTCCTACCGAGTTATTAACAAAAAAACAGTTTTTCAGTTTTCAAAATTTCAAAAAATTTATAATTTCGATGTAAAAATTTCATTTGCGCCGGACGAGACCCATTTTTTCTAAAATTTCAGGTAATTTTACATATGTGTACCATTCCATAACTTCAAAGGCCTTGTTCCATGAGAGATATTTGAGTCTCAAAATGAAAATGCCCATTTTGCCCCTATGTTATAGCATAGGCAAAAAATGAGCAAAATATTTTTTGTCTCAGAATACTAATTTTTTGGCTCAATAAATTTCTTCTGACCCGTATCCATCTAGCTGAGTGGTTTTTAGCTTCAATTTTATCCTTTGAGTGCGTTAATTTTGACTGCAACTTTCCATATGCTACACCACTACCTATGCTAGGGAAAAATAATATCAACATTTTCATGCTCAAAGGATAAAATTGAAGCTAAAAACCACTCAGCTAGATGGATACGGGTCAGAAGAAATTTATTGAGCCAAAAAATTAGTATTCTGAGACAAAAAAATATTTTGCTCATTTTTTGCCTATGCTATAACATAGGGGCACGGGGGAGGGGGGGGGGGGCGCGCGGGGCGCCCCCAAAAAGCCGGAGGGAAATGGGCATTTGCAGAAGCCGGGCTGGACTGAACGCAGAGATAGAAAAAACCCAAAAACGGAGACGAAACAAAAATCAAAAAACAAAAAAACAGAGCTAATAAAGCAAACCCAAAAAGACCAGACAATGCGCAACTATACATAAGCGACCAACACCAAGCCACAAAACAAGGCGCGCACTATGAAGTCATTTTGAGACTCAAATATCTCTCTTAGAACAAGGCTTTTGAAGTTATGGAATGGTACACATATGTAAAATTACCTGAAATTTTAGAAAAAATGGGTCTCGTCCGGCGCAAATGAAATTTTTACATCGAAATTATAAATTTTTTGAAATTTTGAAAACTGAAAAACTGTTTTTTTGTTTAATAACTCGGTAGGAAATGATCGAAGAGAAACGAACAAAAAAAAACAAAATATTCTTCTTATTGAGACGGTTCGATTGGTGGTCAAATCATTAAAATCCGTTGAGCAGAACTAGAGTTATGGATGATTAAAAAATCGGCCGTTTTTTTACATTCAAAAATTCACCAAAAATCGAATTTTGAGTTTTGGATGCTCATACTCTACCAAAAGTCTTAAAAACATGTCTACTTTTAATAAAATATATAAAAAAGGGGGGTAAAAATTTTTGTCCGTCCACCTATTTGATATATTTCACCTTCTCAGAAAAGCTCTCTTAAAGGCACAATGCAGACTTTACCACCATCACTGATCGGCCTAATTTTTTTTTCATGGTTAGTTACCATCATGGTAAGCTTGCAAGCATATTTGTTTTTTTAACTTTTGAGTAAAAATTTTGAGAAAAAAAATCTCAAAGTTTCCCACGTTATAAGGGGAAAAAAAGGAAAATTTGATACAAAAAAAATCATTAAAAAATCAGGATATCCCGTCAGATTTTGTCGATTCAATCATAGCTGGAGATGGTTAGAACTGAAGTTTTTAGCCATTAAAATTTGAGCAATACATTATTTTCGTTCAGTTACCTATTGCTGGAGTAATCAGCAGATGGACAGCTTCATGTTGAACAGAAGACTTTGGCTTTTTGATTTACAAGTCGTATATAACAATTCCAAATCTGTGCTTACTTTTGAAAAAGGTTTACAACCAACAGACTTTTCCTTGTGAGATCCAATGTTCACCCTCACAGCAGAAATTTTCCTTAATTTATGGATTTTGCTACATGTGAAGGTGTAAGCGCTCCGCGGTCACCTATTGCGCTTTGCGCCATATACTTGTTTAATAATGTAAATGTTATGATTATGATATGTTATGTTATGATTCACAGAAGAAGCGTGACATGCTAGTTAGTACCCACTGAGCAATGGAAAGTTCCATCGCAAGTTTAAAACTACATTTTATTTTGGGTGTGTTTAGCAATGCAATAAGCATCAGACAGATTGATATCACTAAGGAAAATTACACAGCTCACAAGAAAAGTACCAAAAATCATACTTAAGAAAAGCGCCATAGGTTATTGCGAAGCAAACACCCCCTCAAATTCCAAATGAATGTATAAATTTATTAATGGTTTTGAAAAAGTTTTTGGATACCACAATTTTGAATTTAGGCATTAGCGGAATATATTGGCATTGTTACTTCAATACATGACAAAGCTGTGTTAGCTATTCAGGTAGTAACCATTACCATGACTTATTCTCCAATTTCTATATTTTAAAGTTCTCTATAGTATCTCTATTTTGTAGGTAAAACTAATTTGCAATTCCAGTTCACCTTTCTAACTTGTGAGGTAAAATTCCAATCATTCTGCTTCACTTTCAGCCTCGAGTATTTTAGTTTTATTGCCCTCGTTTCAAACTTTTGACCGCGGAGCGGCCCGAAGGTCCGCTCCGCGGTCTATAGAGGTTACTCAACTTTTGTCCTCATATAAATAAATATATATATATATATATATATATATATATATATATATATATATATATATATATATATATATATATATATATATATATATATATATATATATACATATACATATATATATATATACATATGCACATTTTCTACTGTGCTTACATTTTGTGCAAATGCAACAAGATGTATATAGGTGAGACCAAAAGGCACCTGGAATCAAGAATCAAGGAACACAAAAGCTATTGGTGCAACGATAGCCAACATAATGTTTTCAAAGATCATCAGGGGAGTAATCATGGTCCAGAATTTGACTCCGCTAAGGTAATACATAAGTGTAACCAGCAACATGAACGCAAAGCAGCAGAGGCCCAATGCATCAAAATGAATGAAACTCAAGTGATTGTTGACCTAACCAATGTACAAAGACAGCATGACATTCCAAATGGTGTTCTACCGCTACTACGTCCTAATACAGCACACTAAAATATCTTTAGAAAGAATAATATTTGGTTTTAAATGTCTATCTTTAACTTTTTTTAATAGTTATTTATTGTGTTTGTTCTGGCGACAAGTATACAGAAAAATCTATTTGTCTACTGAGGGAGAAAAAGGTGTATATATCTAAAAGTATAAAAATTTACATATGAATAAATCACTATTGTGCTTACATATTTTGGAAAAGGTGATATATATATATATATATATATATATATATATATATATTTTTTTTTTTTTTTTTTTTTTTTTTTTTCATATTTTTTTTTTTTTTTTTTTTTATTTTTTTTTTTTTTTTTTTTTTAAAATAGTTAGACTCTTTCCAAAATGTGAGCACAATAACAATTTGCATTTCCATGAAATTTAAACGAGCTCGAATTATAATCTTCTTCCTAATTAACAATCGATTTCTCACGCTTGTCAGGAAAAACAAAACACAATAATAACTATTAAAAAGAAGTTAAAGAATAGACATTTAAAAACCAAATATGTTTCCAAGGATTATATTTTAGTGTGCTGTATTAGGACGTAGTAGACGTAGAACACCCATTTTGAATGCCATACTGTTTTTGTACATTGGTTAGGTCAACCAGATCACTTGAGTTTTCATTCAATTTGATGCATAGGGCCTCTGTTGCTTTACGTTCATGTTGCTGGTTACACTTATGTATTACCTTTTAGCAGAGTCAAATTCTAAACCGTGGGTATTACTTCCCAAATGATCTTTGAAAACATTATGTTGGCTTTTCGTGGTGCACCCAGGATACTTTTGTGTTCCTTGATTCTTGATTCCAGGCTGTCCTTTTTTTGGTCTCACCTATATACATCTTGTTTACATACACAAATGTACACATAGAAAATGTGCATATGTATATATATATATATGTATATGTATATATATATATATATATATATATATATATATATATATATATATATATATATATATATATATATATATATATATATATATATATATATATATATATATATATATATATATATATATATATATATATATATATATATATATATATATATATATATATATATATATATATATATATATATATATATATATATATATATATATATATATATATATATATATATATATATATATATATATATATATATATATATATATATATGTGTGTGTGTGTGTGTGTGTGTGTGTGTGTGTGTGTGTGTGTGTGTGTGTGTGTGTGTGTGTGTGTGTGTGTGTGTGTGTGTGTGTGTGTGTGTGTGTGTGTGTGTGTGTGTGTGTGTGTGTGTGTGTGTGTGTGTGTGTGTGTGTGTGTGTGTGTGTGTGTGTGTGTGTGTGTGTGTGTGTGTGTGTGTGTGTGTGTGTGTGTGTGTGTGTGTGTGTGTGTGTGTGTGTGTGTGTGTGTGTGTGTGTGTGTGTGTGTGTGTGTGTGTGTGTGTGTGTGTGTGTGTGTGTGTGTGTGTGTGTGTGTGTGTGTGTGTGTGTGTGTGTGTGTGTGTGTGTGTGTGTGTGTGTGTGTGTGTGTGTGTGTGTGTGTGTGTGTGTGTGTGTGTGTGTGTGTGTGTGTGTGTGTGTGTGTGTGTGTGTGTGTGTGTGTGTGTGTGTGTGTGTGTGTGTGTGTGTGTGTGTGTGTGTGTGTGTGTGTGTGTGTGTGTGTGTGTGTGTGTGTGTGTGTGTGTGTGTGTGTGTGTGTGTGTGTGTGTGTGTGTGTGTGTGTGTGTGTGTGTGTGT
>JASANA010000627.1:0-24182 GCA_030248095.1 Ptycholaimellus sp. GST1_10
ATGTGTGGTCTTCGTTCATACATGCTCATGATATGCTGTGGGGCGATGCCGATGGAGTATAAGGCCTTGGCGAGGTCGGCGACCAGGATGTAGGGGCTCGCTCGCAGGTGGAGCTGGATGGCGACAAGGCTGGTGAGGAGACAGGGGCCTGGATCCACGAGGTCGTTCAGGGAGACAGGTGGATGGCCAGCCTTGGTGGATGCATCGGCAACGGGGCGGACCTTGGTGTGGAGGGAGTCTGGCTTGGGGACTCCAAAGTGGGGCAGGTGGTGCACCAGGGTGCCAGGCGGAGGCTCCTCGTGGACTGGGGCTAGGATGCCGTGGTTGATCTGCTCCTGGAACTCCTTGTAGTAGGCGTTGCACTCAGTCGCTGAGAGGCGGGCGAAGGCTGCTGCTGCCCTGTGGAAGGCCTGTCCGAAGTTGGAGGCCAGCTGTGGTGCCTGGGAGCTGAAGGGGAGAGGAACAACGAAGCAACCTTCGGGACTGCGGGAGATGGACTTGAGCAGGCGCTCAGTGCAGTGCTCGGCCTTGGTGGTGGCCTTGTCTGTGCTGGCTTGGAGGCTGACCAGCTCGAGGTCCGATTGGTGGGCGACAAGGCTGGAGAGGCTGGGGCAGGGCTTGGCCTGGATGAGGAAGCTGCTGGCTGGCTTGGGGCCTGAGCTGGAGATGCCGGTGACAGAGCCGCAGAGGATGGAGCTGAAGGGGCTGTGGAGCAGGGAGAGCTGGGGCGTGAGAGCCAGCTTGATGGTGCCCTCGACTGCTTCGTGGATTTCCAGGCCGATGAGGACTGCGACTGAGTAGACCTGGGACTTGGCCTTGGGGAGGTTGGTCACCTGGTAGCTGGCGAGGGACTTGAGGATGGCCTTGGGGAGCTCGTAGCCTCCTAGCTCCTGGTCTGGACATAGCTGTTGAGGGCGATTAGGTCCAGCCAGCCGGGGCACACTGTGATGAGCTCAGGCTTGGGGCGGTCGGCGAAGGACACCTCTAGGGTCTCCGCAGGCAGGAGACGGGGCTGGAGGGCATCGAAGAGGTCCTTGCGGAGCCAGGTGATGCTCAAACTGGAGTCCATGAGGGCAAGGCCTTGGACTTGGTGTCGGCGGGCTGGGGTTGGGGCAGCGATGGAAGCCTGGAAGGTGGCGAGGATGGAGGCCTTGCCATTGGCAGTGAGGCTGAGATGTGTTGCCGGAATGCTGCTCTTGCCCATCGAGTCATGGAGAGAGGAGTGGTGGTGCTGTGGGCACATCCAGCAGTTGAGCTTGCTGGGACAGTCCTTGAGAGCGTGCTTGTTGGAGAGGCAGTTGTAGCAGAGGCCGAGGTCCTTGGCTCGCTGGTGCCAGGCTGACCCATCGGCGTACTTGGCACACTTGGAGGAGGCGTGGTTCTCCTTGCAGAAGCAGCAGCTGGGCTTGGGACGATCAGCATCGGCGCCTGGGGGCTTAGCCTTGGTTGGTCCTTTGCCTTTGGACAGCTGCTGGGAGGGTTGCTGCTGCTGTTGCTGGCAGTTGGTGCTGGGGCCCTTGGAGGCGCCTTGGAAGCAGTTGGTGAGCTGAAGGGGACCTGGGCCGGTGCTGCTGAGCTGGATGTGCTTGAGGATGTTCAGCTCACGGGCTTGAGGATGTTCAGCTCTTGACGCAGGCAGAGCCGCTCGTCCTGGATCTTCATGGAGACTGGGGCTGGGAGCTTGCTGAAGACAGCGCAGGCCTGGGAGTCCAGGGCTGCATCTGGGATGCCCAGGGCGCTGAGGTGGGCGATGATGAGCTGGACCTGGTCATAGGGTAGCTGCTCGAGGGTGGTGGCGTCTTGCTCAAAGACTGGCTGGAGCTCGGGCAGCTGAATGTAGAGGCACTGCTTCACGATCTCGATGTTGTCATAGGCAGAGTCCAGGATGTGGAGAGCTTGAGCAGGGCTCCCTGGGGCGACGACGGAGAGGCCGGCTACTTTGTTGTAGGCGGAGCCCTTGAGGGTGATGAGGATGAACTCCATCTGGCGCTGTGGGGTGAGGGCGGGGTTGGCAAGGATGCTGTACACACACCAGTCCTTCCAGCGGCAGTAGAGGAGCATGTCGGAGCCGTTGAACTTGTACGCAGAGGTGGGGAGCTTGGGCCGGGCATCATTGAAGGCTGTGGAGGACTGGACTGGCTGACTGGGGGCCGTGGTAGTCCCTGAGGCCATGGCAGATGTTGGTGGGGCCGGGGAAGCACTCGGGAGCGGTGGTGGAGCAGAGGAGGAGGCCTGGGTGAGCTGGAGCTGCTGGATGGCCTGGAGGAGGGCGCTGAGGTCGGTGCCTTGGACCTGGGCTGGAGCCGGCTGAGGCGGCAGTGGGGCCTTGTAGGTGTAGGCGGTGGTGACACGGGCACCCTTGCCAGTTTTGATGCTGGCGGTGAGGATCTGCTCCATCACGCTGGTGAGGGCATTGCCGTCCTGCTCCTGGCAGGCTGGGCATGCGTAGTTGAAGGCCTGGGGGACGTTGTCATTGGGCGGGTCTCCCTTGGCAAGGCACTGGATCTCCTGGGACTGGAGGGTGAAGAGGTGGTCCCAGAGGTCGGAGTTGGCGGAGCCACTGGGCTGGAACAGGGAGTTGAGGCCGGGGAAGCAGAAGATGTCCTGGCAGGAGCTGCAGGTGAGGCGGCGCTCGCTGTGGCCCTTGGGGCCTCCTTGGCAGCTGGAGCAGCAGGGATGGAGGCTGGGGAGGGCTTTGGAGAGGCCTAGGGGGCTGGTTGAGGCTGGAGCTGAAGGGCTTGAGCTGGGAGGCCAGGGGCTTGGAGCTGAGGGGCCTTGAGCTGAAGCCTGGTGCTGGCGCCTGGAGCTGGTGGTGCCCTAAAGCTTGTGGTGCCCTGGCTGGTTCCCTGGAATCAGGTGGAGAGGCAGGCAGGCAGGCTGGACAGGTTGCCAAGAGAGAGGTGGACCAAGGTGGTGGGGGAGTGCCTCAGCAGGGTCCCCCTAGAGCTTGAGGTTCTTGATCTCCATGCCACTGACTTGAGCTTGAAGTGGCAGGAGTAGACTGGTACAGGCTCCAAATTGAGGTGTGGGATTCCTCAATGCTCTGCCTTGTCCATTTGGCTTCTCTCTTTTTGATTGCCTTTTTTTCTCTCCTGAATACGTTGGGTAATAACCAGTGCAAAAGCAAGTAAAGAGCAAGTCAAACTCACTAAAAACACAAGAAAATTGCACTAAAAGAACCTCGCGATTTTCCTATTAAACTCCACTAAAACTTTAGAAGCAAGACCCCACAAAATCACATCACCAAAGTTCGCGTTTGGGTATAGGGTAAGGTGAGGTGATGAAAGGGTGTGTGTGTGGGCACAGGGTGAAGCAAGAGTGGAGGGAAAAGCAAGGCCCGGAGTAGGTAAGAGTGAAGGGTTTGTGGGAGAGAGAGATGGCGGACACTGGCTGAGAACCTTCTGGAAAGGTGGGATAAGCGTCCCCTTGGGTTCAAACTGAGATACCTACTTGGAGGCAAAGAAGTACGCGTCTCCTAAAGAGGAGGCAGACTACGATAGGGAAACTTGGCTCACACTTCTGCGCGCTTGCGCAACAGCAGTCAAAAAGTGCACATGCATATAACATTGACGCACCATCAATATCAACAAATTCTTCAAAGAACAACAGGTGAAGGTCCTTCTCGAGAACCTTACGGCAGCGTAGGCTCAGTTGAACATCGAACCAAGCAGGCGATTACTGGTTGTTTTCAAGCAATTGGACACTTCTTTGGCTTCGTTCTAAACGGCAGTACCTTGAAAGGAAAAATCATGAGAGTTGTCGTCGTCGGAGGATTAGCAGCCCTTACTGTATTCTTGGTTTCCAACCCCGTAGGGTGGGTCGTTGCAGCAGTTAGAGTTGAAGTATGTGCAGGTTACCTCCTAGGACAGTTCGCAATCCCCATGATAAAAGATTGTATCAAGCATGGCGTTCCCCCAAACAAATGATTGCATTTAAAATGAGTGCTTGGCAGCGCCTAAACGGCATGCGGGGCGTGAGTCCATGTGAGTGGATGAGCGGCAAGCGAGGGGACAACATCAATCACGTCTTTACCCACCCAGTATTAGGTGCAAAACTCTATCTCTCAGCGCTTCCTAATAAAAATGACCCGGCCTTTAGAGAGCTATTCCAAAGTGAGATAATCGGAGCTGTTTTTTCTATTAATGAGCCGTGGGAAGTCAACCATAAGATTGGTATTTCAGACCCTCATACACCGAGAGAATATGCAGACAGCAGTATTGACTACAATTCATATGCATTTAATGATCACGGTCTCGTTCAAGAAGGTCTATTAAACAAAACATCTGAGGACATCAAACCGCACTCTTAGCAGGGCAAGACTGTATCGTGCATTGTCGCGCGGGGGTCGGCTGCTCATTCGCAGCTTATCGCTGGGAACCTGATCCGGTTTCACGACATGAGTGCTGACGAAGCCGCTCATCTCATTAGAGATGGTAACGGCGGAGATATTGAGGAACCCTCTCAAGCCACAATCATGAAAAAGCTAGAGGATAAAGTCGATAAGCATGGACACATTTCATACGGATTAAGACACTATGCTGAGCACAATCTAGGCAGATGCTTTGATTTGCTTTAACTCTTTTGCTAGCATAGCCATGACTCTCTAAAAAAGAAATAACACACTCTACTTAAGTCCGAAATCGGAGTTAAATATACTAGAAGGGTCTTTGTTAATATAGGATCAGAAAAAAGGACAAGATGCAAAACAGCCTTCAGGCTAGAAGTTCTTGCCAATTTCAATTGAAATCAAATGAGATTGGAAAGATGAACCAAGTTCTCCTTGATAATTTAAAGAGCCATAAGGGTACTTTTTCATACAAGGAATAAAATGATGAGATCTAAGTTGAACCACTCCCAAGTTTTGCGTCTTGTTACTAAAAACCTCTATACCAAATGAGGAAGCCGAAGCGACAACGGCCGCGCTTTGTTGGTTGGTATGAAACGGAAGCTTATTCACATAACTCGCTTTTTCTTCAAGAATCCAGTCTCCTCACCGATAAGAGATCGACTCAAAAAACTGAAGCCCCAATTCTGTTCTCAGTAAAGAAGTATAGGTGCTGCTCAGCTTTAAGTTTAATCCTGATGCGCCATGCTCCCGCACTTTTCCTTGCCAATTATTAGCCCAGTCAAACATGGCAAATGGTTCAATCATAAACCACGACCTAATCATGTAAAAAGGAGTTCCCTACTTCGATATGAGGCACAAGGAGCCATCCATCAATATTCGCTTTGGAAGTCAAACGTTGTCCGTTGATTGAACAATTGGTAAAGTCCTCCCCAAAGAGCTGCATTAACGAAAAAATGTTTTCTGTTCCAAGATCCATAAAAAGTTAAAAATTCCTGATTAAATCTTGATCTCCCTCCTGAATAGTGAACGTGGTTATACGCATAAGCAAAACCTGCTCCAATCGCAGTATTTTCAATCCCTAGGTAATCAAAACCAAGCATTGCACTACCAATCCAATTGGTAAGATCAACAAAATTCTATTCTTTCTTATGATGACCGTAAGCCTCTAAACCAGATAACCATAAAGAATAATTAGAGTCTTCTATACATGGCATGTTTGTTTTGATCTGCCCTGTTGCATCAGCAAGAAGACTAACTTCTGAGCTTACAGATCTCTGAACATGATTATAAGGCCCTTTGTGATGGCACATCGCGTGGTTAGGAAGAATCTGAGAAGTTAATGAAAACTCGAGTTCGCGTAGGTATTTCCTGGCCCATAAGACTTTGGAACAACGCCATCTAAAACTTCTTTGCTGTTGATATCAACGGAAATAATCAGACCATTAATTGAAGGGACATTTCCTCCAATGGGATCGGTAAGTGTTCCATTCGGTGCGACGAGCGCGGCATACGCTGGCTGGCTTCCAGTTTCATTTTGCCCACCAATAAGCCCAATTCCTTCCTCATTAATTGCAACCTGGTGAATCACACCCGTTACAGATGGAAAGCTTCCGCCCGAAAGATCAGTAAGCATCCCATCAGGAGCGACAAGAGCCGCATACGCCGGCTGGCTTCCAACTTCATTTTGCCCGCCAATAATTCCAGCTCTCGAATTATTAATCGCAACACTAAAAATAGCGCCATCCACGGAAGGAAAACTACCACCTGCAAGGTCCATAAGCACACGATTGGGTGTAACAAGCGCAGCATATGCTGGCCCAGAAATAGCAAGCAAACCAATGATTCCAGCCCGATAGTTGTTATTGGCAACGGAGCGAATAACACCTGATACAGACGGAAAGCTTCCGCCCGAAAGATCAGTAAGCGTCCCATCAGGAGCGACAAGAGACGCATACACAGGTGACGATCCAGAAGAATGAATCCCGCCGATGATCCCGCTCCCCGAATCATTAATTGCAACATCCCGAATGAAACCAGAGGTGGAAGGAAAACTTCCCCACTGAGATCAGTAAGCGTTCCATCAGGAGCAATGAGAGCAGCATACGCTACTTGGCTTCCTGTTCCTGCATCGAACCCTCCCATGATCCCAAATCCCAACTGATTGATTTTAACACAGTTTATAATCCCTGTTATCGATGTAAAACCCCCACCTGAAAGATCCATAAGCGCCCCGTCAGGAGCAACAAGGGCCGCATAGGCTGGTATTGTTCCCATTGCGTCGATTCCTCCAATAATCCCCGCTCCTGAATCATTTATCGAAACGCAAAAGGCCGCCCCAGATATTAATGGAAAACTCCCACCTGAAAGTTGGGTCAACTTCCCATCAGGAGCAACAAGGGCCGCATATGCCGGTATCGTTCCCATGTCATTTTCCCCCCAATCATGCCGACCCCTGAATTATTAATCGAAACACTAATAATTGCCCCCGATGTTGTGGGAAAGTTGCCACCTGAAAGATCAGTAAGGGTTCCATCAGCTGACATCAATGCTGCATAAGCAGGTCCGCTGCCTGTATTATCGCTCCCCCCAATAATTCCAATAGGTTCCCCATAAAGAACGCTACAAACGAATAGTCCAAATATGTTTTTAATATTGATATGTTTTTTCAAAAAACTGAACATTAAACTATCCCTGATACTATGAAACTAGAAAATTCTCTTATTACATCGAGGTATTTTTTACAATAGTTTTTATTTAAAGCTCCATGCCCATTAGAATGCTGGCACATGATCTCAATTGGATGTTTGTCATACCTGAACATTAATTAAAGTAAAACTATAGGTTCCTACCTGAAAAGAGGCTGGAATTGAGGGCAACCGGATTATTTCTTTAGAACCTTCGCCCGGCGTGGGAAATTTCTAAAACAAGAAGCGCTCCTCAATGGCGGTCCAATTTAGAGAATCTAAATGTTCTCTCAATTACTGTAAAAGCAAAGTATACCTTTCTTGAGCTTGATCAGGGAACCCTGATGTGGCACTACCGCTTCACTGGAATTCCTCGCGTGATTGGATATAGCTACGACACAAAGCTCTACACTATTTTTAATTTGCCAACCGCAGCCAAGTGACACCGTTTTTTGTCGGTTTTGCCTACATTTTGGAAATACAAAAAGTGTCTAGAATGCTTCTATACTAGGTGCCTGTCAGACATCAGATACTTTCCAAGGCTTCTAGCTCATGAGCTTGATATTTACAAAAAACTGGCCCTTGATTTAACCCACTTTTCTCCTCTATCCTTTACATCCTGGAAAACCAAATAAGTTCAAGAAAACGTAATCTGAAAACAAGAGCTACAAGACCAATTCACATATCCCTCTGGTATAGGGAACTATTTAGCTTGTGAACTTCTAGCTTGCGCAAAGCTTAACCCCATGGGTTTCGGTTTCATGCATAGTCAAACTCAAGGAATACGAAGCATTATGCAACGGAATCATGAAAGTTTAAGAAATTGTGCGAACAATCACGCCAATTACCAATGGTTTCATGTTTTTAATCGAAACAATTGCCGTATTTGTGCTGGCACTGTGATAAGAAAAAAACATTTACTTAGGACGGTCAGGACAAACAATCCATTACTGCCCGCAATGCCAATAACAATCTTTCCTAAAGGGTTCTTATAAACGCAGCTTAGTGGAACCATCAAGTCCTTGTGGAGATGACTATACCCAAGAGGTCGAATCCGGTGCCTGCTAGAAGATCCCAGCTCTTGGCTATACTGATTCTCCAAAGGCCAAGCACGGCGACGATACGCA
Organism: Ptycholaimellus sp. GST1_10; assembly: GCA_030248095.1. Lineage (NCBI taxonomy): Eukaryota > Metazoa > Nematoda > Chromadorea > Chromadorida > Chromadoridae > Ptycholaimellus > Ptycholaimellus sp. GST1_10. The sequence continues at coordinate 8,160 of JASANA010000627.1, forward strand.
GAAAGTATGAAAAACAGCGACATCTGTCCAATATCATACCCTTTTTCGGCCCTACCGGCTCTCAGCAAAAGACTGCTTAAATAATCAAATCACAGGCTTCATTGGTCGTTGTAGTGCAGTCATCGTCATCGCAGTTGAAATTTGGTTTTATCTTGGTGCATAACTGCTACTGATCAAGTAAAACTGCCGCTGTCGGCGCTCAGACAGGAAAACGACTAAAGCACATTTGTAAGCATCGAAATATGGCTGTTTGAAAATTGTCATGGATCACAAAATCATCCGTAAATGAAACGTTTAGAACTGATAGCAATTGGGAGCATAAAATGCAGAGGGATTCGACGAAAGGAGTGGGCAGGAACTTCGGTACAATTGGATTTACCTCCTTTGCTCTGACAGCTGCGGCGAAGCGCCTTGGCCGGATTGCTGGAGGCGAGGGCATGCTGCAAGTGGCTGCGTATGCCGCTGGAGTCGCTGCTTCCAATGGTGGTCTTCAATTGGCTCTACGGCAAGAACAGCTCGAGTAATGGGCAAGTTTCTGACGGTCATTTTTGCCAAATCTGCCATTTTTCCGCGTTTAGCGAACCATTGCCTGGCTCTGGGGACTAGGTGGGGGGCTGAGACTTGGTGCGTTTCTTAGTTGGGTCATGGGTGACAATGTCCAGCTGTCAGGGGGGACCCAGGGCAAGTTTCAAATTTGACCCATTTTTGAGAGGGGTACGGTCAAATCCGGATATGTGCAATAAAAGTTTTGAAATGTTAACCCCAAACCGATCCAGATGAACTGGAAATCGAGTAAGGAGTCGGGCAATATGCGTATGATTTTAAAAGACCCAGAAAGAGTTATGACAATTTGAAAATTGGATTTCTGGAGCTTACCAAGCCAATCTTTAAAGGCCATATATTTCTAAGTAAAAGGCGGGAAAACTTGGAAAGGGGGTGGAGCAACTTGAGGGGGTTAGGGTTATCCCTTCCCAGTGTACCCACGAGGGCGTTACTCTTCGAAAATTGAATGATTTAGACTATATAAAAATAAAACTAATTAGTTCTTTAAATTTTTTAATTTATTGATAATTATGTCTTTTTGTTTCAAGGTATTTTGATAAATTGGCATGTCGAATATTGGCGTTTTTATGGATTGGTGTTCTTTTTTTACTTTCAATGATTTGAGGTTTGCGTGGCTGGGAACATTAGACAAGTTGTTGTGCAGTATTGCTGTCTTTGGCTGGAATGATGCGGGGGGTTGTTTGCTTTCTTTTTCCTTTTATAGTTGTAAATGTCATATTTGATCCAGGAGATGTTTATGTTCATGAGGTATCGAATCCAAGTGCTGTCATTTGTCATTATTGCCTTCAATGAATATTATTGCTATCAGTGAATAGTATTGCTTTCTGAGTGAATATTATTGCTTTCTGAATATTATTGCTTTCTGACCCACTATATAATAACCCACTATATAATAATTTCATCCAATTCATACAGGGCCATGCATGCATGGAGTTAAAGATGACGTTGGTGATCAGCTGCTTGTTCACCACAGCCTGGTGGAAGCCCATAAAGAACAGATAGAAGAAAAGGGGCACCAGTACCATAATATACACCACAAATTGTCTCTATTGCTCTGTTTGTGAGACCAAATACCCTTTACACTGCCTCGATATGAAGCTGATGATGACCTAATTGTTCACCACGGCCTGGTGCAAGCCCAAGAAGATCAGGTGAAAGCAAACATACTCAATCATCGTAATTTATATCCAAAATTACCTATATGTTGCTTTTTTAGGTAAAAAACCCTATACAAAGCCCTCGCGATGAATTTGATATTGACCTGCCTGTTCACCACGGCCTGGTGCAAGCCCATGAAGACCAGGTGGAAGCAAATGGACACCATAATCATTATCTATCTATGTCTAGGCTAAAAATATATATGTTGCGTTTAAGGCCAAAACTCTATACAATGCCTCGAGATGAAGTTTATGACAACATGCGTGCTCACCACGGCCTAGTACAAGCCCATGGAGACCAGGTAGAAGCAAACGGGTGCTAAAATCGTACTTTACGTCCGTGCTGCTGTTTTTGTTGCCAATTATTTCCAAATAAGACATACTTATCAATAAATTAAAAAATTTAAAAAAACTAATTCAGTTTTATTTTTATAGTCTAAATCATTGATTTTCGAAGAGTAACGCCCTCGTGGGTACACTCGGGGAAGGGATAACCCTAACCCCCTGGTCCCACCGTCCCACCCCCCTTAGGTTTCCCCACCCTTTGCTTACCAATATATGGCCTTTAAAGATTGCTGGTAAGCTCCAGGAAATCCAATTTTCAAATTGTCATAACTCTTGAACTTTTGGGTCTTTTGAAGTGATACGCATATTGCCAGGCTCCTTACTCGATTTCCAGTTCATCTGCATAGGTTTGGGGTCAACATTTTCAAATTTTTATTACGCGTATATTACCGTACCTCTAAAAAGGGTCAAAATTCAAACTTGCCCTGGGTCCCCCCTACAGCTGGACCTTGTCACCCATCACCCAACTAAGAAACGCACCAAGTCTCAGCCCCCCACCTAGTCCCAGAGCCAGGCAATGGTCCGCTAAACGCGGAAAAATGGCAGATTTGGCAAAAATGACCATCAGAAAATTGCCCATTTCTCGAGCTGTTGTTGCCGTAGAGCCAATTGAAGACCACCATTGGAAGCAGCGACTCCAGCGGACGCAGCGACTGCAGCATGCCCTCGCCTCCAGCAATCCGGCCAAGGCGCTTCGCCAGCTGTCAGAGCAAGGAAGGTAAAACCAAGCGTGCCGAAGTTCCTGCCCACTCCTTTCGTCGAATCCTTGCATTTTATGCTCCCAATTGCTATCATTTTAAACGTTTCATTTACGGATGATTTTGTGATCCATGACAATTTTAACAGCCATATTTCGATGCTTACAAATGTGCTTTAGTCGTTTTCCTGTCTGAGCGCCGACAGCGGCAGTTTTGATCAGTAGCAGTTAAGCACCAAGATAAAACCAAATTTCGACTGCGATGACGATGACTGCACTACAACGACCAATGAAGCCTGTGATTTGATTATTTAAGCAGTCTTTTGCTGAGAGCCGTAGGCGAAAAGGGTATGTGGACAGATGTCGCTGTTTTTCATACTTTCTGAGATGTGGCCGCTTGGCCTTTGGAAAATCAGTATAGCCAAGAGCTGGGTCTTCTACACGCACCCGATTCGACCTCTTGGGTATAGTCATCTCCACAAGGACTTGATGGTTCCACTAAGCTGCGTTTATAAGAACCCTTTAGGAAAGATTGTTATTGGCATTGCGGGCAGTAATGGATTGTTTGTCCTGACCGTCCTAAGTAATGTTTTTTTCTTATCACAGTGCCAGCACAAATACGGCAATTGTTTCGATTAAAAACATGAAACCATTGGTAATTGGCGTATTGTTCGCACAATTTCTTAACTTTCATGATTCCGTTGCATAATGCTTGGTATTCCTTGAGACTCATGCATGAAACCGAAATCCATGGGTTAAGCTTTGCGCAAGCTAGAATTTCACAAGCTAAATAGTTCCCGATACCAGAGGGATATGTGAATTGGTCTTGTAGCTCTTGTTTCAGATTACGTTTTCTTGAACTTATTTGGTTTTCCAGGATGTAAAGGATAGAGGAGAAAAGTGGGTTAAATCAAGGGCCAGTTTTTTGTGAATATCAAGCTCATGAGCTAGAAGCCTTGGAAAGTATCTGATGTCAGACAGGCACCTAGTATAGAAGCATTCTAGACACTTTTTGTCTTCAAAATGTAGGCAAAACCGACAAAAACGGTGTCACTTGGCTGCGGTTGGCAAATTAAAAATCGTGTAGAGCTTTGTGTCGTAGCTATATCCAATCACGCGAGGAATTCCAGTGAAGCGGTAGTGCCACATCAGGGTTCCCTGATCAAGCTCAAGAAAGGTATACTTTGCTTTTACAGAAATTGAGAGAACATTTAGATTCTCTAAATTGGACCGCCATTGAGAGAGCGCTTCTTGTTTAAGAATTTTTTCCACGCCGGGCGAAGGTTCTAAAGAAATAATCCGGTTGCCCTCGATTCCAGCCTCTTTTAGGTAGGAACCTATACGTTTTACTTCATAATGTTCAGGTATGACAAACATCCACTTGAGATCATGTGCCAGCATTCTAATGGGCATGGAGGTTTAAATAAAAACTATTGTAAAAAATACCTCGATGTAATAAGAGAATTTTCTAGTTTTCATAGTATCAGGGATAGTTTAATGTTCAGTTTTTTGAAAAAACATATCAATATTAAAAACATATTTGGACTATTCGTTTGTAGCGTTCTTTATGGGGAACCTATTGGAATTATTGGGGGGAGCGATAATACAGGCAGCGGACCTGCTTATGCAGCATTGATGTCAGCTGATGGAACCCTTACTGATCTTTCAGGTGGCAACTTTCCCACAACATCGGGGGCAATTATTAGTGTTTTGATTAATAATTCAGGGGTCGGCATGATTGGGGGAAAATGACATGGGAACGATACCGGCATATGCGGCCCTTGTTGCTCCTGATGGGAAGTTGACCCAACTTTCAGGTGGGAGTTTTCCATTAATATCTGGGGCGGCCTTTTGCGTTTCGATAAATGATTCAGGAGCGGGGATTATTGGAGGAATCGACGCAATGGGAACAATACCAGCCTATGCGGCCCTTGTTGCTCCTGACGGGGCGCTTATGGATCTTTCAGGTGGGGGTTTTACATCGATAACAGGGATTATAAACTGTGTTAAAATCAATCAGTTGGGATTTGGGATCATGGGAGGGTTCGATGCAGGAACAGGAAGCCAAGTAGCGTATGCTGCTCTCATTGCTCCTGATGGAACGCTTACTGATCTCAGTGGGGGAAGTTTTCCTTCCACCTCTGGTTTCATTCGGGATGTTGCAATTAATGATTCGGGGAGCGGGATCATCGGCGGGATTCATTCTTCTGGATCGTCACCTGTGTATGCGTCTCTTGTCGCTCCTGATGGGACGCTTACTGATCTTTCGGGCGGAAGCTTTCCGTCTGTAGCAGGTGTTATTCGCTCCGTTGCCATTAACAACTCTGGGGCTGGAATCATTGGTGTGCTTGCTATTTCTGGGCCAGCATATGCTGCGCTTGTTACACCCAATCGTGTGCTTATGGACCTTGCAGGTGGTAGTTTTCCTTCCGTGGATGGCGCTATTTTTAGTGTTGCGATTAATAATTCGAGAGCTGGAATTATTGGCGGGCAAAATGAAGTTGGAAGCCAGCCGGCGTATGCGGCTCTTGTCGCTCCTGATGGGATGCTTACTGATCTTTCGGGCGGAAGCTTTCCATCTGTAACGGGTGTGATTCACCAGGTTGCAATTAATGAGGAAGGAATTGGGCTTATTGGTGGGCAAAATGAAACTGGAAGCCAGCCAGCGTATGCCGCGCTCGTCGCACCGAATGGAACACTTACCGATCCCATTGGAGGAAATGTCCCTTCAATTAATGGTCTGATTATTTCCGTTGATATCAACAGCAAAGAAGTTTTAGATGGCGTTGTTCCAAAGTCTTATGGGCCAGGAAATACCTACGCGAACTCGAGTTTTCATTAACTTCTCAGATTCTTTCCTAACCACGCGATGTGCCATCACAAAGGGCCTTATAATCATGTTCAGAGATCTGTAAGCTCAGAAGTTAGTCTTCTTGCTGATGCAACAGGGCAGATCAAAACAAACATGCCATGTATAGAAGACTCTAATTATTCTTTATGGTTATCTGGTTTAGAGGCTTACGGTCATCATAAGAAAGAATAGAATTTTGTTGATCTTACCAATTGGATTGGTAGTGCAATGCTTGGTTTTGATTACCTAGGGATTGAAAATACTGCGATTGGAGCAGGTTTTGCTTATGCGTATAACCACGTTCACTATTCAGGAGGGAGATCAAGATTTAATCAGGAATTTTTAACTTTTTATGGATCTTGGAACAGAAAACATTTTTTCGTTAATGCAGCTCTTCGGGGAGGACTTTACCAATTGTTCAATCAACGGACAACGTTTGACTTCCAAAGCGAATATTGATGGATGGCTCCTTGTGCCTCATATCGAAGTAGGGAACTCCTTTTTACATGATTAGGTCGTGGTTTATGATTGAACCATTTGCCATGTTTGACTGGGCTAATAATTGGCAAGGAAAAGTGCGGGAGCATGGCGCATCAGGATTAAACTTAAAGCTGAGCAGCACCTATACTTCTTTACTGAGAACAGAATTGGGGCTTCAGTTTTTTGAGTCGATCTCTTATCGGTGAGGAGACTGGATTCTTGAAGAAAAAGCGAGTTATGTGAATAAGCTTCCGTTTCATACCAACCAACAAAGCGCGGCCGTTGTCGCTTCGGCTTCCTCATTTGGTATAGAGGTTTTTAGTAACAAGACGCAAAACTTGGGAGTGGTTCAACTTAGATCTCATCATTTTATTCCTTGTATGAAAAAGTACCCTTATGGCTCTTTAAATTATCAAGGAGAACTTGGTTCATCTTTCCAATCTCATTTGATTTCAATTGAAATTGGCAAGAACTTCTAGCCTGAAGGCTGTTTTGCATCTTGTCCTTTTTTCTGATCCTATATTAACAAAGACCCTTCTAGTATATTTAACTCCGATTTCGGACTTAAGTAGAGTGTGTTATTTCTTTTTTAGAGAGTCATGGCTATGCTAGCAAAAGAGTTAAAGCAAATCAAAGCATCTGCCTAGATTGTGCTCAGCATAGTGTCTTAATCCGTATGAAATGTGTCCATGCTTATCGACTTTATCCTCTAGCTTTTTCATGATTGTGGCTTGAGAGCGTCCCTCAATATCTCCGCCGTTACCATCTCTAATGAGATGAGCGGCTTCGTCAGCACTCATGTCGTGAAACCGGATCAGGTTCCCAGCGATAAGCTGCGATGAGCAGCCGACCCCCGCGCGACAATGCACGATACAGTCTTGCCCTGCTAAGAGTGCGGTTTCTATGTCCTCAGATGTTTTGTTTAATAGACCTTCTTGAACGAGACCGTGATCATTAAATGCATATGAATTGTAGTCAATACTGCTGTCTGCATATTCTCTCGGTGTATGAGGGTCTGAAATACCAATCTTATGGCCGACTTCCCACGGCTCATTAATAGAAAAAAACAGCTCCGATTATCTCACTTTGGAATAGCTCTCTAAAGGCCGGGTCATTTTTATTAGGAAGCGCTGAGAGATAGAGTTTTGCACCTAATACTGGGTGGGTAAAGAATGTGATTGATGTTGTCCCCTCGCTTGCCGCTCATCCACTCACATGGACTCACGCCCCGCATGCCGTTTAGGCGCTGCCAAGCACTCATTTTAAATGCAATCATTTGTTTGGGGGAACGCCATGCATACAATCTTTTATCATGGGGATGATCTTCGTAAAGAAGCACAACTCAACAACGCGCAACGACCCACCACGGGTGGAAAACCAACAGAAGGGCGCCAATCCTCAAATCAATTTTCCTTCAAGGACGCCAGAACGAAGCCAAAGAAGGCCAATGCTCAAAACAACCAAGAATCGCCTGCGAATCCAGATAGAGCCACGCTGCCGAAGGTCTCAGAAGGACCTCACCTGTTGTTCTGAAGAATGCAATCTACTTGCGCAATATATCATTCACTTGATTGCTGTCGCGCAAGCGCGCAGAAGTGTGAGCCAAGTTTGACCTATCGTAGTCTGTCCTCTCCGTAGGAGACACGCATTTCTCTTGCCTCCAAGTAGGTATCAAGTTTGAACCCAAGGGGACGCTTATCCCGCCTTTCTAGAAGGTTCTCAGCCAGTGTCCGCCCTCTCTCTCTCCCACACTCCCTTCACTCTTACCTACTCTGGGCCTTGCTTTCCCTCCACTCTTGCTTCACACCCACACACCCCTTTCATCACCTCACCTTACCCTACACCCAAACGCAAACTTTGGTGATGTAATTTTGTGGTGTTTTCTTCTAAAGTTTTAGTGGAGTTTAATAGGAAAATCGCGAGGTTCTTTTTAGTGCAATTGTCTTGTGTTTTTAGTGAGTTTTGCTTGCTTTTCACTTGCTTTTGCACTGGTTATTACCCAACGTATTCAGGAGAAAAAAGGCAACCCAAAAAAGAGAGAAGCCAAATGGACAAGGCAGAGCATTGAGGAATCCCACACCTCAATTTGGAGCCTGTACCAGCCTACTCCTGCCATCACCTGCCCACTGGCCTGGAGTTCAAGAACCTCAAGCTCTAGGGGGACCCTGCTGAGGCACTCCCCCACCACCTTGGTCCACCTCTCTCTTGCCAACCTGTCCAGCCTTCCTGCCTGCCTCTCCAACTGATTCCAGGGAACCAGCCAGGGCACCAGCTCCAGGGCATCACCAGCTCCAGGCACCAGCTCCAGGCTTCAGCTCCAGGCCACTCAGCTCCAAGCACCAGGCCACCCAGCTCCAGCCCCTCAGCACCAGCCTCAAGCTCAACAGCCCTTCAGCTCCACCAGCCCTCCAAGGATGTCCTCCAACCCTAGCCCCCTAGGCCTCTCCAAAGCCCTCCCCAGCCTCCATCCCTGCTGCTCCAGCTGCCAAGGAGGCCCCAAGGGCCACAGCGAGCACCGCCTCACCTGCAACTCCTGCCAGGACATCTTCTGCTTCCCTGGCCTCAACTCCCTGTTCCAGCCCAGCGGCTCCGCCAACTCCGACCTCTGGGACCACCTCTTCACCCTCCAGTCCCAGGAGATCCAGTGCCTCGCCAAGGGAGACCCGCCAGACCCCAACATCCCCCAGGCCTTCCACTACGTCTGCCCAGCCTGCCAGGAGCAGGATGGCAACCAGCACACCAGCGTGATGGAGCAGATCCTCGCCGCCGGCATCGAAACTGGCAAGGGCGCCCGCGTCACCACTGCCTACACCTACAAGGCCCCACTGCCGCCTCAGCCGGCCCCAGCCCAGGTCCAAGGCACCGACCTCAGCACCCTCCTCCAGGCCATCCAGCAGCTCCAGCTCACCCAGGCCTCCTCCTCCACTCCACCACCGCTCCCAAGTGCTTCCCCAGCCCCACCAACATCCGCCATGGCCTCAGGGACTACCACGGGCCCCAGTCAGCCAGTCCAGTCCTCCACAGCCTTCAAGGACGCCCGGCCCAAGCTCCCTACCTCTGCGTACGAGTTTGATGGCTCCGACATGCTCCTCTACCGCCGCTGGAAGGACTGGTGCCAGCACAGTGTCATCGCCGACCCTGCCCTCACCCCACAGCGCCAGATGGAGTTCAACCTCGCCACCCTCAAGGGCTCTGCCTACGACAAGGTAGCTGGCCTCTCCGTCGTCGCCCCAGGGAGCCCTGCTCAAGCTCTCCACATCCTGGACTCCGCCTACAACAACGTCGGGATTGTGAAGCAGCGCCTTTACGTCCAGCTGTCCGAGCTCCAGCCAGTCTTTGAGCAAGACGCCTCTGCCCTCGAGCAGTTCTACGACCAGGTCCAGCTCATCATCGCCCGCCTCAGTGCCCTGGGCATCCCAGATGCAGCCCTGGACTCCCACGCCCACGCTGTCTTCAGCAAGCTCCCGGCCCCAGTCTCCATGAAGATCCAGGACGAGCGGCTCCGCCTACGTCAAGAGTCAGTCCCTCCCATCCGCGACCTCCTCGAGGCCATCGCCCGCGAGCTGAACATCCTCAAGCACATCCAGATCAGCACTGGACCCAGTCCCATCCAGCTGACCAACTGCTTCCAAGGTGCCTCCAAGGGCCCCAACACCAACCACCAGCAGCAGCAGCAGCAACGCTCCCAGCAGCCATCCAAAGGCAAAGGACCAACCAAGGCTAAGCCCCCAGGAGCTGACGCTGAACATCCCAAGCCTGCCTGCCGCTTCTGCTCCGAGGACCATGCCTCCTCCAAGTGCTCCAAGTACGCCGATGGGTCTGCACGGCACAAGCGCGCCCAGGACCTCGGCCTCTGCTTCAACTGCTTGTCTAAGAAGCATGTGCTCAAGGACTGCCCCTCCAAGCTCAACTGCTGGACGTGCCGACAGCACCACCACTTGGCCCTCCACGACGCCATGGGCAAGAGCAGCACTCCGGCGACGAATCTCAGCCTCACCGCCAACGGCAAGGCCTCCATCCTCGCCACCTTCCAGGCTTCCATCGCTGCCCCAACCCCCACCCGCCGACACCAAGTCCAAGGCCCCACCCTCATGGACTCTGGCTCGAGCATCACCTGGCTCTGCAAGGACCTCTTCGATGCCCTCCAGCCCCGTCTCCTGCCAGCGGAGACCCTCGAGGTGTCCTTCGCCGACCGCCCCAGGCCCAAGCTCATCACAGTTCGCCCCGGCTGGCTGGACCTCATTGCCCTCAATGGCTCCCGCCTTGCCTTCAAGGCCTACCCCCGTCTCCAGCTCTGCCCAGACCAGGAGCTAGGAGGCTACGAGCTCCCTAAGGACATCCTCAAGCGCCTCGCCGGCTACGAGGTCACCAACCTCCCCAAGGCCAAGTCCAAGGTCTACTCCGTCGGCATCCTCATTGGCCTCAACATCCATGAAGCAGTCGAGGGCACCGTCAAGCTGGCTCTCACGCCCCAGCTCTCCCTACTCCACTCACCCTTCGGCAGCATCCTCCGCGGCTCTGTCACCAGCATCTCCAGCCCAGGCATCAAGCCCACCTGCAGCTTCCTCATCCAGGCCAAGCCCCGCCCCAGCCTCTCCAGCCTCGTCGCCCGCCAATCGGACCTCGAGCTGGTCAGCCTCAAAGCCGGTGCAGACAAGGCCACCACCGAGGCAGAGCACTGCACCGAGCGCCTGCTCAAGTCCATCTCCCGCAGCCCCGATGGTCGCTTCATTGTTCCTCTCCCCTTCAGCTCCCAGGCACCACAGCTGGCCTCCAACTTCGGACAGGCCTTCCACCGGGCAGCAGCAGCCTTTGCCCGCCTCTCAGAGACTGAGCGCGATGCCTAATACAAGGAGTTCCAGGAGCAGATCGACCACGGCATCCTAGCCCCGGTCCACGAGGAGCCTCCGCCTGGCACCCTGGTCCACCACCTGCCCCACTTTGGAGTCCCCAAGCCAGACTCCCTCCACACCAAGGTCCGACCGGTCGTCGATGCGTCCACCAAGGCTGGCCATCCTCCCGTCTCCCTCAACAACCTCGTGGATCCAGGTCCCTGCCTCCTCACCAGCCTCGTCGCCATCCAGCTCCGCCTGCGAGCGAGCCCCTACATCCTCGTTGCCGACCTTGCCAAGGCATTCTACTCCATCGGCATCGCCCCACAGCACACCCACGCCCTCCGCATCATCCTGCCGCAAGATCCGCAAGCGCCTCTGGACCGGGACAACTTCCAAGTCTACGCCTACCAGCGGCTGATCATGGGCTGCTCAGCATCGCCATGGATCCTCCAGGCCTGCGTTCGACTGCTCGTCCAGGACGCCATCTCCAAGGGCATCACCTGCGGCCTCACCACACAGGAGCTCAAGAGCCTCCCCAGCTACCTCTACGCTGACAACGTGGTGATGGGCTTCCAGCAGCCGGAGGATGGACAGCGCCTCGCCCAAGGACTCCGAGCCCTCTTCGCCTCCGCCTGCTTCCATCTGCGGGACTTCGCCAGCAACCTCCCCGATGCCTTCCCTGACCTTCCCAAGAGCGACTGCCTCGACGTCGCCTTCCTCAAGAATCTGGGCCTCCAGTGGTACCTGGACACAGATGAGCTGGGCATCACGCAGCCTAGCTGGAGCAACATTGCCTCAGGGAGCCTCAACAAGCGCAAGCTTCTCAGCGCCACCAGCTGCGTCTATGACCCTCTCGGCTTTGTCCTCCCAGTCCTTCTCCAAGGCCGTCTCCTCTTCCGCGAGGCCAACACTCCAGAGAGTACCTGGGCCACTCTCGTCCCCAAGGAGATCCGCGACCGCTGGCTGACCCTGGAGCAGGACCTCAGCAGCGTCGGCCTCCTCCGCCTTCCCCGCATCGCCCTGAGCAGCAGTGCTCCCACAACCCTGGCCATCTTCGCTGATGCCTTGGTCTCCGCCTTTGGCTGCTGCGCCTATGCTACCAGCCCCAGTACACCCCCAGCCCTCCTCTTCGCCCACTCCCGCCTGGTGCCAGAGAAGGACAAGGGCCTCCTCATCTCCATTCCCCGCTCCAAGCTCTGGGCAATCGTCCTCGCCGTCCGAACGGCAACCTTCCTCAAGGCCTCCTACGACTCGGTCCAGTTCCTCGACACTCGCGTCTTCACAGACTCCGCCATCGTCCTCGCGTGGATCCATGGCACCTCTCCAGACTGAGCCTACGAAAACCGACGAGTCGAGGAGATCAAGGCCACCATCCCCAGCTCCGCCATTGCTCATGTCCCCAGTGAGCAGAACCCAGCAGACTGGCTCACCAAGCCCCGCGACCTCAAGGAGATCCTGGCCAAGGACAGCCTCTACGTCTACGGCCCCGCCTTCCTCCACACATCCCCGGACCAGTGGCCCCACTGGGCTCCAGCCACGGACCAGGCCGTAAGCCCTGCCACCCAGGTGGACCAGGCCATCAGCCCTGAGCCGGACCCTGGACTCAGCGCAGCTGCTGCGCTCCTCTTCCCAGCTTCCACGGCACCCAAGGTGGACATCAGCTCGCTCCCAGCCTCGGCCGCAGCCGCCGACGCGCCCGCAGCCCCTCCAGTCCTCCTTCCCTACCACCCGCTCCCAGCCTTGGCCGCAGTCGCCGAGGCGCACGCAGCTCAGCCAGTGCCCCGCGGGATCCTCACCCTCCTTCCCCTCCAGCGCTACAACCAGCTCCAACCCCTCCTCTCCATCGGTGCCAAGGTCCTCCATGCCATCCCCCGCCTCGCAGCCTGCCTCGGCCTCCCAGAGCCCCAGCTGCCAGGCTTTCCTACCCCGTCCTCCAGCGAGTTCAAGCTCAGAGCAGCAGTCCAAGACTCCCTGCTCAAGGACATCAACCGCGCCGCCTACCAGGCCCTTGTCACTGATGCAGCTCAGGCAGACCAGCGTCCAGCCCAACCAGCAGCTCGTCATCTCCGCCTCCAGCTACAGGCCCAAGTTGACTCCGAAGGCTGCGTCCAGGTTGGCAGTCGCTTCTCAGCAGCCGAGCCCTCCGGCCTCCCTCCGCTCCTTCTCCCCCAAGGTCATCTCCTAGACCTCCTCATCCTCGACGCCCACCTCCGGCTAGGACATGCACCCAAGTCCGTCGTCCTGGGCTACCTTTGCCAGCACTACTGGTTCACCAAGGGCAAGCTCACCGTCGCTTCGGCCCTCCGGTGTCTCTGCCAGCCCTGCCGGACCTGCAAAGCACCTCGTCTTGCCCGCCCCGCTGACGCTCAGCTCCCACCCCAGCGCATCAGCCTCAACTGCCCCGCCTTCTCCGACATCCTCGTCGACCAGGCAGGCCCGTTCTACATCCAGCTCCCCAGCGGCCCAGTCAAACGATGGGTCCTCATCATCAGCTGTGCCGCCTGCAGAGCCTTCCATCTGGAGCCCCTCAAGGCCTACAGCGCCCACGCCGTCTGCAACGCCTTTGACTGCTTCTGGAGCCATTGTGGCCTCACCACCGGCACCATCTGGCTAGACAATGCCACTGCCTTCCAGGCCGCATCCAATGCCCTGGAGCCCATCCTCCGCTTCTGCCAAGGCCTCCCTCTCCCCATTGGCCTCGTCGCCTCCAAGCACGACCTCCAGTTCCAGCTGACCCCCGTCAAGTCTCCCTGGCACCAAGGAGGAGTCGAGAAGATGGTCAACCTCCTCAAGGCCTCCCTCAAGCCCTGCCTCCTCCACAACCCAGTCGACGATGATGCCTTCCACACCCTTCTCACCCGCATCAAGGCAGCGATCAACTCCCGTCCACTCTGCACCCTCAGCGATGACCCCAATGACTTCCGCCTCCTCACCCCTGCTGCTGTGCTGGCCTCCGCACCTCTCCCAGAGCTGGCCATCACCTCTCCCATTGGCGCCGCCGACCTCCGCACTGCCCTCATCGCCAAGGAGTCCGCTCTCGCCTGCTTCTGGCGGGACTTCCGTTGTCTCTACCTTCCAGCCCTCCGCGAGCAACATCTCCAAGCCGCTGCTCTCCAGGCCTCCAAGGCAGGCCGTTGCCGTTGCCCCCAGCTGCAGCCAGTTGTTGGCAATCCCTACCTCCTCAGCTCTGACGATGATCCCTGCTCCACCTGGCATCTCTGTTGAGTCCTGACTGCTGAGCCCAACTCCACTGGCATCATCCGCTACGTCACCGTCCGCGACTCCAAGGGCCACGTCTCCTGACGGGCCACTGCGCATTTGGTGCCGCTCGAACTTGATGCACCAAATCAAACGGGTTCCCTTCCTACTCACCAAGCTGCCACTGCTTCTGGTGAACCTCAGGAGTCCGAGCCGGTGAACGAGCCAGTCCAGTCTGCAGCAGATGTCTGGGCTTCTACTGCCAATGAGGAGCGCCACCTCATCCTTCACCTTCGCCGTCTCCATCCCAACTCCGACTAGCCCCTTCTCTCCCCGCCCCAGTGCCCCCGCTTCCTTCCTCAGCTAGGGCAGAAGCCTCTTATGCCTAGGGTAGAGTAGTTCCAGGGTAGTCAGGGAATTCACAAACTCATCAGATCCACCCAGCCTAGCACCCATGCTGGCAGCCTGAGAGGGCTCCGGACTGATGGGGGAGTGGCATGAGTGGGTGTTCAAAAGGACTAGCCTCGACCTGCACTCGCTCTCGCAGTCTGAGTAGACACCCAGCGGTAGGGTAGCTTCCCCCTTCTCCTACCCTTCTCTCTCTTCTCCAAGTTCTGCTTCTGTTTCATGCAGTTCTCATCTTCTCCTGCTCACAGGCATTCCAGTTGTTTTTGCTTAGTTTTCAACTGGTCTCATCTTCTCTTCCTGCTCAGCTTCTTCCCCCGCCCCAGTGTCGCGCAAGCACGCAGAAGTGTGAATATACAGCCTACCAAATCCATAAAGAGCTTTCAGGACAAGGTGTTTACCTCCTGGGACCCCAAGGAGAGACAGAAGAGGTTGTCAGCAAGCTAAGACCTGAAAGAGAATGCAAGTAAAACAACCAACAGTTTTACCTCTTGAATTCCCACTCGGGTCAGCACTTTAGGTTGATCATGGCGAAGTGAAGCCTTCCATTTCTTTGGAGGATCTTTCTCTTGATTAATCTACGATAATGACACCGTCTTGGTTAAAAAGGTCATTGGGAAGGAGCGAAAACAAACCACATTTTTGATCAACCTAGAAGAGCACTATGGTTTTGAAAGTCATTTTTGCAATGTTGGAGCCGGGAATGAAAATGGAGCTGTAGAAAATGGAGTAGGCTACTGCCGATGAACACCTTCTACTGCGGAGCGGCCCGAAGGGCCGCTCCGCGGTCTATAGAGGTTACTCAACTTTTGTCCTGATATATATATATATTATATGTTCCTGGAAATGCTGTTGATGGGCGAATTTTCAACGGATTTGGACAAACTTTTTTTTTTCCTGAAAAGGAATGCGATTTTAGGAAGATCTGGAGGGGTGGAACCAGTTTCCGAGCATTTGAAACATTACTTTTTTCGGGTAGAAATGTTGAAAATTTGGGTATACTGTAAAAGGCTCAATTCTCAACGGATTTTGACAAACTTTTTTTTTCCCTGAAAGGTAATAAAATTTTAGGAATGATCTGGAGAGGTGAAACCAGTTTCCAAGCATTCAAAACATTACTTTTTTGGGGTAGAAAGGTCTGAAAATTTGGGTATGCTGTAAAGGCTCAATTTTCAACAGATTTTGACAAACTTTTTTTTCCCCTGAAAGGTAATAAGATTTTAGGAAAATCTGAAGTGGTGGAACAAGTTCCCCTGAACATTTGAAACATCACTTTTTTGGGTAGAAAGGTCGAAAATTTGGGTATGTTGTTAAATGGTCAATTTTCAACAGATTTGCACAAACTTTTTTTTTGCGAAAAGGAAATAAACTTTTAGGAAGATCTGAAGAGGTTTAACAAGTCCCGGAGCATTTGAAACATTACTTTTTTGGGTAGAAAGGTTGAAAAATGGGGTATGTTGAGAGCTCCGCGGTCACCTAGAGCTCCGCGGA
>JASANA010000629.1:0-15015 GCA_030248095.1 Ptycholaimellus sp. GST1_10
CCGCAACTGGACTCGTTGACCAACTGCCGCCCGCCTAGTGACGGCAGCGGCGCGGGTGCCGTAGTGATTGGTGGCCCGTAGGCCCCTCCCACCACGGCCAGTCGGTATGTCTTGACTGTAGTTCATAATTGAATCTTGTAGTTCAAGGCAGTTTTTGGGTTTGGTACTTGGTTGGGCTGGATTAGAGCGCAGAATAGTAGCTATTCTTGGGATGCGCAGTTTCTCTGACATGGAGAAACTGTGCGGCGGGAAAGCTTTCCCTCCTAACCCTGGACCCCTTGGAGTGGAATCTCTGTATAGACCCCTGCCGTTTCGCAAGTGCCCTTCCAGAGCCGAAAGATCATGGCTGACGGGCCAATCGATCCAAAAGATGTTCGCCTACCATCGGCAGAGCATTTAGGACACCTCAAGGACCAAATGACTCTTCGTCAGCGGATGGCTGGAGGTTGTACTATTTCACCTTCCTGCCATTTCCAAGTTTTGATTGGCTATGCCTTCTATCAGAGCCAGAGCCGAAGTTCAGTTCCGGCGGTGACCTGCGAGGCATTGCCCTGCTCAAAATAGACCGCTTCGCGTACGAGAACCCGGGGGCGGAGGACAACAAGGCCCTCGCCATCGTCGACTCCCTGCCGTCGTTCATGACGCACTACGCAAAGCTGGAGGTCATTTCCATCTTTTCCTCCTCTTCCTCCACTCAAGGATTGGAAGAAGGAGGTTTAATGGATGGTTTTGAGGAACAAGTGCAGCGGCTGGCGAATGCACTGGCCGAGCAGATGAACCTCAACGAGACCTTGGGCCGCAGACTCCTGAAGTTGGAGCGTCTTCAGCAGGCCTCCTTCATTCGTCAAGAGGAGTTTGAAGCCGAGAGTCCCCCCTCTCCTCTCCAATTATCCTTTTGACAAACTGTACTGGCTGTAGGCGTGAAGGAGGTGATAGGGATTCGGGGTGGAATCCCTCTCGCTCTCCTAGAGCGCAAAGGCTTCTCATTTGACCAATCTCGTCGCAATGCTCGAGATTGGCTCAAGAATGTATCAGCCTTCCTTTTACCCTCTAGACAAAGCCTAGTGCAGATGTTTTTGAGGTCCTCATCGCCGTCCTCGGCCACAAGATTGCTCAAGCCATCTGCTCAGCTGTCAAGCACAACTGGACTGCCCGGTATATTTACCTTTCAGTTCTGTTGTTCTTGATGGCAGTGGAGTGTTGTCAGTCGACCGGAGGACACCCTATGGTTCCGCATCAGTGCAGTCCATGTGGACTTCCTGATCTGCCGCGCCAACAACTTCACGCAGGAGAAGCTTTTGGGCAAGGTAATGCCCGCCGCCCTCGGCGACCTCAAGTTCATCCGAGGCCACACCCGCGCTGAAGGTACTTAGTTCATTTTTCCCGCCTTGCTCATCCTATCCTATTGGATTAAATTGAGCTCGGCTGGCGGAGTCTCTGGCGTGGGAACTTCGTTTGCTCGAAGCCTACGTCAAGGAGCCTCCTCCACTCGAGGTGGTCTATAAGGATCCCGGCCATGTAGCCTTCATCGGCACCACTGTATCCTCACTCTCCTTCAAGCTTGTGCTTAGAGGATTGAGTTTCCAGTGGGACCTGCAAGGATTCAAAGACCTACTCAACTCGATGCTGGGCTACGGGTGGCGTGATAAGGCCAAGCTGCTGGTCAGTCAGCACCTGAAATATCTCAAGCCAAAGCCGGTGTTCGAGTCCGTCAACGCATTCGCGGCGTACACCCAGGGAGCCCAGGTGGAACACCGGAAGGCGAAGGGTGCCTGGCTGGCAGAAGTTAGTCTCATTTTTCAGCCGCGCTCTGAAGCGCATCTTCCAATGATGACTGAGTATCTGTCTGGCCTGCTTCAGGAGCTCCGGCTGGCAGAACAGCGCGGAATTGCTCCAGGTAGAGTACCTTCCCTATGCCTAAGCAGATTGGGATAGGTAGTTTTAAATTGCCCTCTGCAGAAGAGCCTCTGGATTCGGAAGAAGAGCCAGATGATCCTCCGCAGGCAGAAGAGGGGAAGGAGGAAGAGAAGAAGTCCTCCTGGGATCATCTCCTTGCCGCCTACCCTTCCAGCCAGAAGACCTTCCCGCCTAAACAACAGCAGAGTTGGGAATGTCTTCTTTTGATTTGTCCTGCTCTATGGCCTATTTGTCTTAGGTGAAGCCAACAAGGTTTATCTAAGATAATATTTGCCAGAGCGTTCGGCAGAGCTGATGGATACTGATGAGTCCTCTGGTTCCCATCCGCCGCCGGTGCAGCAGCCGCAGCAGAAGAAGCCACACACGGCGCCGGCGCCGCCTACCAAGATTCCGCCCAAGACTCAGTCCAAGGCCATCAAAGGTAGGCTTTGCCGATGCAGGCTAACCTATTTCAAGCGTTGCTCTGTTTTTCAGCGAAAAAAGAACAGCACAAGGGCAGCAAGAAGACGACTCAGACCTTCGCACAGGCTGCATCCAATGCGCCTGCTTCAGGTCCTACTTCCTCTACCTCCTCCAAAAAGAAGAGGCGCAGGAAGAAGGGCAAAGGTCAGTCCGAGGGCAGCGAAGTGGCCGTGGCCGGGGCAAATGAAGCCTCTGCCGACGATATCTTCACTTTCTGATCCTCTTTTCTTCGTTTATGAAACTCTACTTGCATTTTCACGGACTTTTGGTCATCGTTTCAATGCTCGAGTCTCTGCGTTTCCCTTCACCTTCTTTTTGCCTGTCGCCATTTGCTCACTGTAGCCAGGAACAAGGAGGGATGCAAAAAGCGAGGGAAAATCTGCCTCAATCTGTATCAAAACCAGTTTGTGGCAGAAGGCATGACATAGTCATAAACCAAATCGCCTCATCAGATGTACCATACAGCACTTTTCTGAAGAAGGGGATATCACGCAACAGTCGACAGTGGAAGAAATGGATGTTCAGCATCAACGCCATGACTGGCTGTTCTGCCAACCATTCGTCCTCCGCAACCGTCCCATTCTATGTCCCCGAAAATTTCAGGTTCGCTAATAGCACCTTCCATTTTCAGGTGGATTCTTTGGATACCTCCCCTATTTAGGGTAAGCCTTCCTCCAAGCGTATGGGGGCCCGCCCCGGGGCCCGCCCCGGGGGCGCGGGGGCCCCCCCCGGCGCGGCCCCTTTCGCCGGGGGGGAGGAAAAAACAAAACCTCCCCCCCCCCCCCCCCCCCCCCCCCCCCCCCCCAGAAAAGCCCCCCCCTTTGGAAGGGCCCTTCCTTTGCGAGAGAGGGGGGGGGGAAAAAGCCCCCCCAACCCCCAGGGGGTGGGGGGGGACGGGGGGAGGGGAGACCGGCGCGCACACCGGGGGGGCTCCTCTCTCGGGGGGAGGGTGAACAATTTGCCTGCTGTTTTGCAGCTGTTGCACGACCAGAAATGATTTCTCACGACTGGAAGTGCGGCTTGTAAGAAGATTTCCAAGGAATTAATCCAAGATTTCTTCATAGAAAGCGTTATAAGAGATGGGTTTTGAGGCCCAAACACTCATAATGCTAGTCTTCCTGATGGGTTTTTCAGGCCCAACGAGATGACATAAGGGACAGATCCACAAAGGATCATGGGTTTCGCCAATTAATTATAGACCCTTGGCAGGCTGGCTCATCAGTATAAACCTGCCAATTGGCGTGCCAACTGAATGGTTTTTCAGAGGCATCTTATGATTGCGCGTGGAGATTGATGTTTATCAGACTATTCCAGATAGTTTGTGTACATCCCTCCATGTTGGTAGCCAAGTGGGGATAGGAGCTTGTAAGTTTCCTTAGCGAAGCTCTGATCTCCCTCCTTGTATAGCCTCGCTCAAGGAACGTGGAGCATAAAAGCTCCACGTCCAAGACGAAGTCAGTCCAGGTGTTGGTTGCTCTTGCAATCCTGATTACCTGACTGAAAAGGACGTTAGGCCCTATTCTGCTGTCCTGGTTACTATCCTTGAACGGCAGTGCTAGCACCTTGAAGTTGAAATCTCTCCGTTTGTCGTAGAGTTTTCTCCTTCGCCCTCCGGCCTCGATGTCCAGGTCCAGGAAGTGCATCCATCCTTCCTTGTCATCCTCGAAGGATAACGGAAGAGAGTCGGGATAGATATCTCTGTATCTATCCTGGAGCACATCTGTCCCCACTGCAAGGATGTCATCAACATACCTTCGGCAGAACATGAGGGTCTTTGCTGCCTCGAAATTCTCTCTCTGCACACAGAAATCGAATTCCATTTTTGATAGGACTAAGTCTGCAATCACTGGACTGCAGCTTGATCCCATGCTAACTCCCTTGATCTGACGAAAACAGATTCCTGCGAATTTGACGTAGGAATTGTCTGTCAGCTCAGAGGTGAGCATTTTTAGGTCAGAGATGTCCAGTGAATGGGCAGCTCTTTTTGCTTCATTATGCAAATACCCTCTAAGCGAGACGTATTTGTAGCGGCGGAAGAGGATGTCGTAGATTTCGAACAGTTTCCTCTTAATCAGCTCATGTTCCAATGCAGTGAACAGAGTGCTGAAATCGGCCGTGGACAGACGACCAGTTCGCCTTTTGCCCATTGTGTCGAGCATATGGCTAATCTGAATTGAGCTATTAATGCTCCAGTTCAGATTTAGACCCTTCTGGTCGCCCACGTTAGAGCAGTACCACGACCAGTGAGTCTTCAAGCACCCCAAAATTTTCGTCATGTCAACGCATAGTTGGCGTGTCGAACTCCTCTTGGCCCCGGCAATAAACCGGGATTTAGGAGGGTTTTTGTGGTACTTGGGGCTGTGCCAGATACTAGGTATCGTGGCATTGTCTTCTAACATGTCCTTCCCGGTGTACTTCCGGAGAAGTGACATGTGGCTCTCTACTAATCTATCCTCTGTCCATAGGGATGGAGTGTAGGTCTCATTGCCTTCCACTTTCCATTCACCATTGGCGTTGGATATACCCATTTCCTCGCACAGTCGCAACAGGTAGCCTTTTTTGCACAAGAGTGCAAAATTGGTTGCTGCCTTGTCAACTGGAGTGATGACGTAGTCATGGTGTAGCTTTTTCGCATCTTCAACCGCCTTTCGATGGTCTGAAGAGAGTGTCGAATAAGCTTTCCATTTCTTTGAGCTCCTCGTGAACCTGTCTCGCATGGAGTTTATGGCTTCCGCCGCCCTTTCTTTAAGGGTTCCAATTGTTTCGAGGTTTGCCCATCCCTTTTGTTGGAGAATTTTGAAAAATTCGTCCAAAGAAGAGACACATGACTCTAGGGATGTGTCAAATCCCGCAGTCATGTGGGGCCGGAACTTTGTACCTTTCTCCAGTACCAATCGAACGTTGGTACTAAGCCAAGCAAAATTTCCAGTGTTTACGTGGTTTTTGACCTTCGTAAACTCTGGTTTTGCCGCGCACCCACAATCCGTAGAGACGATCATTTTCATCTCTTCGAATGTTAGGTTTTTGAGGAACTTGCTGTAATTCAGCAAATAGCTCCCCAGAGGTTTTGTAGGGATGGTCACGAAACTGATCTGTTTTGTGTCCAATCCTAAGCCCTTCTTTATTTTTCGAAGGACCCTAGAGGGATTTGCTATTTCCGAATATTGATTCTCATAGGAGAATCTTACTCGTACTTTAGCAGGAGCATTTTTTGCTTTAGTTGGCAGTGAAAAACGTGCCGAAAAAAAGCTTGCCACCAGTTGATAGGCTTTGAAGCCAAATCGATCTGAGTGGGTTTTTAAATGCTTAGCCAGGTTGCGTAGAGTCTCTTTCTTTTTATTTTTAAGAAAGTCCTCCACTGCTCCTAGGTTGAATTTATTCTCGCGAATGAAATTCGAATAGGAGTTTAGCGAATCTTGGTCATGTAAATGACCAGATTTGCCGTGACCTCTTTTTGAGCTCACCCATCTGTTGATGGGATTTTTTAGTGGTACTTGGAACCACGGTGGCTTTCGCCTGTCAAAGGGATCAGTATCTCTACCGATACTTCCATACCCTTTGCAATTCGTGTTCAGTCCCCAGGGATGAACCGAATTGAGGGCCAGTGTGAAATCGGATTCGATCTCATCCAGCTCCTTTTTGCTTTCGCACGTTGCTAGGATTTGGACGGAAGGTGTAATAACTCTTCCATGTCCTGTCCTTAGGTGAGCATAGAGCAAACTATTCTGAGATGAACTCTGAATGTTGTTCTGATGCTCACTTATTCTGTCAGACAGTCTTCTTGAAGTCTGTCCAACATAACGCATTCCACATCCAGGCTCAGTGCATGACAGGAGGTAGACTACGTTCCTTGTCTTGCAACTGGCCCCGGGTGATACGGTTGTCGCCAATTTCTTGTATCGACTTCCGTTCACAAGGATCGTACCAGTCCTTGGTCCCCACAGCCTGCAAATCTTGCAGTTGCCGCATGGGTTAGCTGTTTGAGCTGCTTGTACGAGGGGTTCTATGTCCTCCTCTTCCAGCAGCTCTCCCGTACGCCCATAGAGGGCTAGAGACTTGGCCTCTGACGGCCTGCTCCCCCTCTCTCTCCCCTCATTGCCATCCAGCCCTTGGAAGACAGTGAGATTGGTGGGACACTGAGATGGTTCTTCACCAACATCAGCTAACAAAGGCGTCGCCCGCAACTGGACTCGTTGACCAACTGCCGCCCGCCTAGTGACGGCAGCGGCGCGGGTGCCGTAGTGATTGGTGGCCCGTAGGCCCCTCCCACCACGGCCAGTCGGTATGTCTTGACTGTAGTTCATAATTGAATCTTGTAGTTCAAGGCAGTTTTTGGGTTTGGTACTTGGTTGGGCTGGATTAGAGCGCAGAATAGTAGCTATTCTTGGGATGCGCAGTTTCTCTGACATGGAGAAACTGTGCGGCGGGAAAGCTTTCCCTCCTAACCCTGGACCCCTTGGAGTGGAATCTCTGTATAGACCCCTGCCGTTTCGCAAGTGCCCTTCCAGAGCCGAAAGATCATGGCTGACGGGCCAATCGATCCAAAAGATGTTCGCCTACCATCGGCAGAGCATTTAGGACACCTCAAGGACCAAATGACTCTTCGTCAGCGGATGGCTGGAGGTTGTACTATTTCACCTTCCTGCCATTTCCAAGTTTTGATTGGCTATGCCTTCTATCAGAGCCAGAGCCGAAGTTCAGTTCCAGCGGTGACCTGCGAGGCATTGCCCTGCTCAAAATAGACCGCTTCGCGTACGAGAACCCGGGGGCGGAGGACAACAAGGCCCTCGCCATCGTCGACTCCCTGCCGTCGTTCATGACGCACTACGCAAAGCTGGAGGTCATTTCCATCTTTTCCTCCTCTTCCTCCACTCAAGGATTGGAAGAAGGAGGTTTAATGGATGGTTTTGAGGAACAAGTGCAGCGGCTGGCGAATGCACTGGCCGAGCAGATGAACCTCAACGAGACCTTGGGCCGCAGACTCCTGAAGTTGGAGCGTCTTCAGCAGGCCTCCTTCATTCGTCAAGAGGAGTTTGAAGCCGAGAGTCCCCCCTCTCCTCTCCAATTATCCTTTTGACAAACTGTACTGGCTGTAGGCGTGAAGGAGGTGATAGGGATTCGGGGTGGAATCCCTCTCGCTCTCCTAGAGCGCAAAGGCTTCTCATTCGACCAATCTCGTCGCAATGCTCGAGATTGGCTCAAGAATGTATCAGCCTTCCTTTTACCCTCTAGACAAAGCCTAGTGCAGATGTTTTTGAGGTCCTCATCGCCGTCCTCGGCCACAAGATTGCTCAAGCCATCTGCTCAGCTGTCAAGCACAACTGGACTGCCCGGTATATTTACCTTTCAGTTCTGTTGTTCTTGATGGCAGTGGAGTGTTGTCAGTCGACCGGAGGACACCCTATGGTTCCGCATCAGTGCAGTCCATGTGGACTTCCTGATCTGCCGCGCCAACAACTTCACGCAGGAGAAGCTTTTGGGCAAGGTAATGCCCGCCGCCCTCGGCGACCTCAAGTTCATCCGAGGCCACACCCGCGCTGAAGGTACTTAGTTCATTTTTCCCGCCTTGCTCATCCTATCCTATTGGATTAAATTGAGCTCGGCTGGCGGAGTCTCTGGCGTGGGAACTTCGTTTGCTCGAAGCCTACGTCAAGGAGCCTCCTCCGCTCGAGGTGGTCTATAAGGATCCCGGCCATGTAGCCTTCATCGGCACCACTGTATCCTCACTCTCCTTCAAGCTTGTGCTTAGAGGATTGAGTTTCCAGTGGGACCTGCAAGGATTCAAAGACCTACTCAACTCGATGCTGGGCTACGGGTGGCGTGATAAGGCCAAGCTGCTGGTCAGTCAGCACCTGAAATATCTCAAGCCAAAGCCGGTGTTCGAGTCCGTCAACGCATTCGCGGCGTACACCCAGGGAGCCCAGGTGGAACGCCGGAAGGCGAAGGGTGCCTGGCTGGCAGAAGTTAGTCTCATTTTTCAGCCGCGCTCTGAAGCGCATCTTCCAATGATGACTGAGTATCTGTCTGGCCTGCTTCAGGAGCTCCGGCTGGCAGAACAGCGCGGAATTGCTCCAGGTAGAGTACCTTCCCTATGCCTAAGCAGATTGGGATAGGTAGTTTTAAATTGCCCTCTGCAGAAGAGCCTCTGGATTCGGAAGAAGAGCCAGATGATCCTCCGCAGGCAGAAGAGGGGAAGGAGGAAGAGAAGAAGTCCTCCTGGGATCATCTCCTTGCCGCCTACCCTTCCAGCCAGAAGACCTTCCCGCCTAAACAACAGCAGAGTTGGGAATGTCTTCTTTTGATTTGTCCTGCTCTATGGCCTATTTGTCTTAGGTGAAGCCAACAAGGTTTATCTAAGATAATATTTGCCAGAGCGTTCGGCAGAGCTGATGGATACTGATGAGTCCTCTGGTTCCCATCCGCCGCCGGTGCAGCAGCCGCAGCAGAAGAAGCCACACACGGCGCCGCCTACCAAGATTCCGCCCAAGACTCAGTCCAAGGCCATCAAAGGTAGGCTTTGCCGATGCAGGCTAACCTATTTCAAGCGTTGCTCTGTTTTTCAGCGAAAAAAGAACAGCACAAGGGCAGCAAGAAGACGACTCAGACCTTCGCACAGGCCGCATCCAATGCGCCTGCTTCAGGTCCTACTTCCTCTACCTCCTCCAAAAAGAAGAGGCGCAGGAAGAAGGGCAAAGGTCAGTCCGAGGGCAGCGAAGTGGCCGTGGCCGGGGCAAATGAAGCCTCTGCCGACGATATCTTCACTTTCTGATCCTCTTTTCTTCGTTTATGAAACTCTACTTGCATTTTCACGGACTTTTGGTCATCGTTTCAATGCTCGAGTCTCTGCGTTTCCCTTCACCTTCTTTTTGCCTGTCGCCATTTGCTCACTGTAGCCAGGAACAAGGAGGGATGCAAAAAGCGAGGGAAAATCTGCCTCAATCTGTATCAAAACCAGTTTGTGGCAGAAGGCATGACATAGTCATAAACCAAATCGCCTCATCAGATGTACCATACAGCACTTTTCTGAAGAAGGGGATATCACGCAACAGTCGACAGTGGAAGAAATGGATGTTCAGCATCAACGCCATGACTGGCTGTTCTGCCAACCATTCGTCCTCCGCAACCGTCCCATTCTATGTCCCCGAAAATTTCAGGTTCGCTAATAGCACCTTCCATTTTCAGGTGGATTCTTTGGATAGCTTCCCTATTTAGGATAAGCCTTCCTACAAGCATATGGAAGCCAGTCCAGCGATCCGCTCTGGGCAACGTAGTTGCCCAGCTGGTCGCCGTCCTGTTCGCCAGGATGGATGAAAGATCAAAGTCTTCCACCATCCCCTTCCATGGCCCCCCCTAGCCCAGAAAAGCCCTTCCATTTGGAATGGCCCTTTCTGTGCCAGAGAGGAGAGTTGCAAAAAGCCCATCACATGCCAAAGCATGTGAGGTACCATGGTGATTTTGACCAGGCCGAACCGCGACGCGAACCCCACGGGAGCAAAATCCCAAATCTCAGCGACACGACCGGAGCGACACGACCGGCTACCTCCCGGTCGCACGTTGCCCATCACTGATCTCCACTCCTGCCTCCGCACACCTTCGCAGGACCAGGCTTGGGTGGACAGGGATGGCGAGGACGTGGATGATGGGCAAGAGCTTGAGGCAGCCTCACACATCAACCAGGCACTGCTGACTATCAACGAGGAAGTGGAGGCAGACTCAGAAGTGGAGATGGACTCAGAGGCAGAGTCTGATGTGGAGGCAGAGGCGGGGTTGGAGATGCAGCTGGGTGCTGCATCTGACTCGGAGTCTGACTCAGAAGCTGAAGAGGATGAGCCAGAATCAGACCAGGAGGAAGAGCTCGAGCCTGTTAATGAACTTCCAGCTCACAGCAGCACCGCCATCTTGTCCTACACAGAAATCGACACACTCGTCACCACACCACCACCAGCCTTCAACGATCAGCTGTGGAAGTGCCTGCCAAGGAGTCTGCGCTACCTGGCCAAGCAGGGAGAAGCTGAGGCTGTGCTCTCCGACAGCTGCCCCTACCCCTACCTCACCAAGTCTCCAGCTTTCCTGACAAGCGAGGCCCAGGCTGGCATGAGCCTCATGGAACATCAGCTGCAGCAGCGAGTCTGGAGTCGTGGCCTTCGTCTCAGCGCCAAGTTGGCCGGACTCAGCCCCGATGGAGTTTGAGGCCACATGTTCCGTAAGGTTTGGCCTGCTTTATGTAAGCATACAATATGGCCTGATTAATGGGTCTATCAACATTGCAGGGCAGCATCAAGCAATTGGCTGTGATGATGGACCTGAATGCACAGTGCACGTTGTGGACAGCAACACCAGGGTCATCATAGGTGAGCACAGCTTCCTCAAGCACAAGGACTTCTCCAACACACTCAACCACCACTACGTCCCCGGCAGCAGCTACAATCTGCATTCTCTGGGTATTCATTTGTGTGCCTTTTGTGCTGATGTCAACCATTTCTCAACCAATCCTTTTATTTTAGTGATGAATGAGGGCGAGCTCTATGGCAACGCTGGCACTTACACAGGACCGGGCTTGTCTGGCACACTGGCCGTGCCTACACATCCCTCTGCAGCACCCATCGCAAGAAGCCATCGGCACCCAGCGCAAGAAGAGCCTCTTTGTTCGCAGCTTCAACAATCGCTCAGGCCTCGGGGAAGTTCAGCTTCTACCCAGCAAGCCACCAGACAGACAGACATAATGAGCGGAGAATCAGCTTACCGTTGGCTTGTAAGCCAGGTTGGGAAGAAGCCACCAGACAAATTCTTCAAGAAGAATAATATCAAGGTAGCACATCCCTCTAGGTTTGGATCATGGAACATAGTAGAAGCCAAGTGTTGGGACTGCACTGCCAAGCAGACGCACATAGAGCTCCACAAGATGGGGTTCTATCCCCTCAGACCCTTGCGATCTGACATTCATCATGAACACTCCTCCACAAGCAAACACCACCAAGGACGGGCTGCGCCACGTCACCTTGCATGAGCACTTGCAAGATCTGGCAGCTGCCCGCGAGATCATCATGGGAGCACCCCCAAAGGCAAGGGCAGTGTAAGCTCGATGGGAGTTCTTTGCAGACTGGTGAGGCATAACTCTTTGGGATTCTACTCCACTTTCCACCCCACGCCGAGACCTTTTACTCCACTTCCACTCCACCTCACTGGGCACTCTCCCCATTTTGTTTCACCTATTCTACTTTTTTCCACTTTCCGATCTTTTTTTACTTTTTTCAACTTTTTTTCACCTAAAATCTCAAAATTTTCTAGAAACACCAGACAAATGCTGAATTTGAAGCCGCGCCTCTCCCAGCACCTCAAAACAGTGGACTGCTGTACATTAGGCAACACTAGGAGGCATATAAGGCAAGCCTCAGGCAGTCTTCAGTCATAGGTTTCAACTCTACAAAGACAGGAGATGGGTGGGGGTGTGGGGTGTGGTGTGACATCAACAAAGGGGGGTAGGGCCTCTATGCTTCAATCTAGGGACGGGGAGGTGGCCTATGAAACCCAGTCCTCCACGCTAAAAAACTAAAACCCAGTCCTCCACGCCGTGTCCATCGCCCACTCATCCTTCTTCTCCTTCCCCTCGTCGTTCCTCTCCACCTCCCCTGCGCCCACTCCAGCCCCCGCTGCAGTTCCTGCCCCCACTCAAGCCCCTGTCCACACCATACGAATCCTGGCCCCAGACCCTAGCCCCAACGTTCATGGCCCCTCACACATTGTCATCGAGTGCCCACTGGCTTTATCCACCCCCTCCAGAATGCAATGCCTGAGATGGAGCTTCCACTTACGCTGCCACCCCCACCACTTCTGCATCCTCCTGCTCAACTCAATCCCCCAGCGCTGTTGTTTGATGTTTAATGCACATCTTGATTGATGCACAAATCTACTCTCGGATCATGTCGTCTATGTGCGAGCGCTGTGCAAACAGAACCCGTCCCTGCCCCAATGCAGGGCCTGCTACCACAAGCGGCACCTGACAGCCTCAATCCACAGGGCCTGGTACTCCCCTGCCAGAAAAAGCAATACTAAAGACCTTTGCCCTATTTTAAGGCTCGGGCTGTGGAAGCCTTCACTCGAATGGTGGTGGAGAAGGAGGAGAACGCCATAGTCATCCTACTCCGTTCCTGCTACAACCCTCGCAATCAACACTTCGCGCTGGCCGTGGTCCAGCGATGGAAGTTTGACAGGCAACAGCAAGAGGTTACCCAAACTTCAACTCAACTGAGACACATTTTTCCCAGCTTCAGCCGGTGTGGCACACAACCCACTGCATGGCTGCTGGGAGAGGAACCGCTGCCTCAAGCAGAAGATGCACCATGCCCTCACTGGCGCCAAGTCCAAGCCCATCAAGATCAAACAACTCGATGCAGCCAAGCTTCAGGAGGTGGCTGTGAAGGCTGGACTCACAGCCATGAAGCTAAAGCTCCTCTGCACTGAGGTCCCTCTACTTCAAAGTTCCACCTGCCTATATCTCAGCTCTCAATGCCTGGTACCAATGTGCACCACGTTTAATATTTATATTTTTTATTTTAGATGGTAAAACATTATATAGGTGTTGGGAAAAAGCCAGCCGTTATCTTATTTTAAGCGTAAGAAACTTGCCAACGGTTATTTGTCCCGACTATTATGGCATGCTTTTTCTTGATGTTTTAAAGCATTTCAAGGGCTGAAGGACACTTCTCGCCTCCTCTACAGGCCTCCTGGACCACAAAAGAGCCAGTGCTACTGAGCAAAAGGCATGAGAAAGTGATTGTGGGAAACTGACCTTGAGGCTAGATCTCTTTTGTTGTGATATGGGTGGGCCTTTTTCAGTGTTCCCTGTCATTCACATATGGGACTGTGAGAAGATGGAAGTGCCTACTTGGCTGAAATTTCTGCTGCTATCAATTACTTTTTCTTGGAAGCCAGCAAACTTGCCAATCGAAGTGAAGGTGCCACTGCAGGATCTGTTTGAGGTAAGATAGCGCGTAGTATAGACATCTGCTCAAAGTGCGCAGTTCTGCTCTGTGCAAGGCCTGCCTATGCAATAGCGAAGAGTGTAGTGTAGAGTCGAAGCCTAAGGGAGTAGGGGATGGGGCGTAGAAAGAGCCATGCGGCCTGGAATCACATCCCCAAAGACTGGGCTGGAACGAAGGCGAAGAAGGAGAATGGGGAATCGCGCTCTGGTGTTTTCTGCGCCTTCCCCCTGAATCCCAAGCTTGGCGAGGATGGTCCGAGGTGCAAGTGGAACATCCTGGGCTATGTGCGTGAGCTGGCGTATCACCTGGAGAAGAAGCACCAGAGCGACTACCCCGAAATCGTCGCCTGTGTCATAGGCAGTCTAAAAGGTCCTCAACCTTTTCTCCTCTTACCTTCTTTTAGCCTCAGTGACCAGCAATGTTGCAGAGGGGAAGGAGAGTACAGCGGACAAGCGAGCGGACAAGTGGAAAGCGGCTGACAGTGGCAAAATGGATGACTTCCTCACGCCCAGCCCGCCGAAAGCCGCAACAACTGCCCGACTCACCTTTGGACAAGCCCACCCATGCCAACAGCTCCTATCCAGCCTCCTCTACAGGGCCTGCGCAAGCATGCCTAATCAGGTACACTCCTAATTTTGCCTTCTTTCCTGCAGGACTAATATTGCATTCAGGCTTTTCGCACTGTCAACAATCCCCGCTTTCGCACTCTCTTTCACGGCTTGGAGCCCCGATTTGCCATCCCTTCAGCCATCACCATGCAGCGGGGAGTGCTGCGCGAGGGCAGCAATGCGCTCAACCTGCTCCGCGAAAAGCTTCTTCTCCCTGCACCGGATCGGAGCATCAACGCCCAGATAGACCTCTGGACTGCAAGGTTTTTCCTCCCCATCGCCAATGCAGTAATAAATAATGGATAAACTGTAAGAAACATATTTTAGGGATGGCAAATCGTATCTTGGGATCGTCATCGCCATGTACTCTGGTGAACACGGCCTAGTTCATCTCACTCTGCCTTCAGCCATCGTGGAACTGCCTGCCTCTGCCGAACGGGTGATGGAGAGCTTCACGAAAGTCTGGACCCAGGACGTCGGCCTTCGTCAGGCGCAGCTGCACAAAGTGAGCTCTTTCTTTTGGCCCATCATTACCTATCCATCTTTACATCTACTAAGGCTACTAATCTACTTTAATTGTCTTGGATTTGCAGATAATCTGTGACGGGGCATCGAATCTCAAAAAGGGCATCCAGGACTACTTGGCGCGCGAGTTTTTCCAACGCCAGCTGGAGGAGGAGGAGGCGAGCGCCGGTGCTGGACGGGGAGCTGGGCAGGGAGCTGGACGGGGAGAACCTGGACGGGAACCTGGACTGGAGTCTGGACAGGACCCTGGACCGGAGCCTGGACAGCCTGGACATGGAGAAGAAGCGACAGAGGAGGAGGCGGGCGGGTCTGGAGAGTCAGCTGAGGTTGCCGGAGAAGAAGAGCTGGACGCCTCGGCTGACACCATCGTCCTACTCTCTGCTGGCGCGCCTCAGACTTCTGGCTTCGACGACGAGGAGGAGGAGGACCTGGTTCAAGTCATGTATCCAGACGTGGACATCGCTGACGTCCACGTGACAGAGACAGCCGCCACTGTGGAGATCTACGAGTTCCAGGAGACT